>UELU01137212.1:46178-62245 GCA_900490025.1 Megastigmus dorsalis
CCATATATGTATCTCACACATGTATTACTCAGTCTCTGTAACCGTATTCTTTGTTCATCGGACGCATCAAGCAACACTACAGCGCAATAGTCTAGATGTGGTACGACTAAGGCTTCAACCAATCTTCTACGTAAAGTCTCGGTGGTACATGCCCTTATAAACCGCAGGCTGTAAAGGGCTTTATTTACTTTTTTAGTTAAACAATCGACCGTGAGGGGTGAAAGAAACGGGGCAGTCAGACATATCTAAAAATCGAATGGGAAACGAAAACACGAAGAGGAAAGGCAAGAGCTAAAGCGAGAAGGAGAAATAAATAGGATAACAGAGACAGAGAAGAAGAAAGAAAGTCTAGAGAATTCGGCGTGTGCAAACTCTCGACGCCGACGTCGCGGTATTGATTGACTGGTGACAGAGAGAGCGAGCGAGAGAGAGAGAGAGATGCAGAGACTCTGAAAGAGAGAAAGAGAGAAATATGTGGCGTGCAGGGTAGGTATACATGCGAGCCTTATCATTTCATTCATGCCATCGGGCGATCCACGCGTCGCCGAGATTCCACAAACAAAAGTAGGTGGGAGAGAGATGCTTTTCGTTATGGGGCGTAGTAAGGGAAATATTAGGTCGAAACGCTGAGTGGGGAAAAAGGTTTAGTTTGATGGAATTCTTATCTTTCTTTCATCGATGGGATTTGGTCCGATCAAACTTATTATTTATCTGAACTTATCTAGAGTAAAAATGTGGCATGTGAAAAAAGAAATGATGAGAGCTGAATAAACATGTCAGGAAAGATTGAAGATCAACTGTATTATATAATTCTATCTATCACAGAAAACGCATATATTTTAAATTAAAAAGAGTTTTTTAAAGTATGTCATACTTTTGTACGACTTATTATTATATATTATTTCTGCCAGTACGCTGGAAAAATGCGATATGCCAAATTAATATAAGAACTGACATAGATAGGTTAAACTAAATTAGTTAAAATTTAATTGCGAAGTATCATACATTAAGCAAAACATTAAGAAAAAATGTAATTTATTCAAATGCAACATCGTCCGACTGGCACGAACTTACTACTACTTAACTTTCATGTCAATGCATTCGCCACATTGCGCAAATTATTATGTATTTCGACATGCAAATGGTTATTATTTACATACATTAAAATTGCTTATTAATGCACTTTTTTTCGGGCAGCACAACTCGCACACGCGCGGCTGCTTCAAATGAAAATTTTTATTCAAGTGGAGTGAGGCACGACGTGTAAATTATTTTACGACTCCGAGACGGGTGAATGCAATAGAGGAGGAAAAGAAGAAAAAAACGAAGAAGAGCTCGATAGTCGTTGTTAGCAGCGGCCTGTCACAGCTGGACAAAGAAGACAAAGGGTCTATTTTACTTGGCGATAGCGAAGTACAGGCGCATAACCTTTATTTGAAGCTAATTAAAGGGTCGCCACGTTCCTTTGACTTTAACGAGTCTCTTGTGTCTACTGTACTTACAGACGATAAAAGTGGGCTAGGCGTTCGTATAACATTGAATCTTGCCTGATTTCAAGTGCTATTTTCAGAATCACTGTCGAACAATTGTTTTTAAATGTGCTTAGCGATTCAATAAGATACAGAAGGCGTGTTGTTAGACTCTCTTAATTTGAAATAGTAAAATTTCACTGCCAAAACAGCGCAAACTCGGTCACTGACCGAAGATTAGTGTATATATTCACTGCTTTTCCCAGTGAACGTTATAGAAGTTCACTGGATAAATCAATGCAAATACATTAATTTCGTACCGTGACCTAGTTTTTACCGTTTCTAATTAACAGAGTTTTAATGTTCATTAAAAAGAATGGTTGTGCTTAGTGCTCCATCCGTTTAAAAAAAGAGATTGCGAAAACTAAATATACGCTATTAAAATTGAAGTAACAAATAATAAAAAATCTCTTATTATTGTATTTTTCACTAAAGCAACCAAATGCAATTTTCAATATCATTTATTCTATTTACTGTAGCGATTTTCATAACTGCAAGAGTAAAATAATTTTAGACAACGTTATTTTCATAAAAAATTAAGCTTTTTCATCACTTTAAATAAGTAACAGATGCAATTGAAATACTTGGTATTTTATTGAAATTCAAAAACAGAATGCACTTATTGTAGCATATTAATTTTTAGTGCACGTAAAAGTGAGCGAAACGATAAATTGGATTTTTGTACTTCTATTGAAGCTTTTAATCGTGTTACACCGACGCGGTCTCCCGTAAAATCCAGCCGTCGCAATTGAGAAAATATTGAATTTTAAAAGTCTGTGATGAAAACATTCGACGGAAAATTGCAATGTAATTGACTTGCTCAATTTTTTCGTAATTTCGAAATATTTCAATAAATACTTTTTGTCGTATTAATTTAACGCGGCCATCAATTGCCAAATGATTCATTATTCTATAATTTGTAATAATTATTTGTAACAGTATATTTGTAAGTCGTATAAATACATGTAATTTTCATAGATTGTGTTAATATAATGACCGTTTTATCGGAGGCAATCGAACTTTCATCAAGACGTATCTAAAAAATAAAGTGAGGCTAAACCTAAAATAAGGGGACCATTCTCTTATTTTTCCCACAATCAAAATGATTAAAGAAAGTGATCGAATAAATCGGTCCATCGTAAGAAACGAATTCCCAGTAAAACTCATTGTGGTCAGACGGTAGCGAGTGAATAGGAAGGGTTGTACCTGCAAAAAGCCCACTAAGTCATTCGCTGACTTGAAAATCAGAGCTATTTTCCAGCGCGACTCACTCCATTTACTCGGAGAATTTGGCCGTCGTCCTGCATACATCTCTATTCACTTTCTTCTCAGTCGGTGATGGCGGTGGCGGTGAAAAAGCCGCGCATATACAGTGTGTGTGCGCGCGCGCGCGCAAAAATATTCGGTTAAGTCGTGTGTCGAGAGCTGCACGGATTTTTCCCATTATCAAGAAGCCGAGGATCTTCATAAAGCCGCGATTTACGTACGAGGAGACGAGAAGAGCTGTCCTTCAAGATGAGTCCTAAGGAGCTCAGGTTGTCGCGAGAGACGAGAGAACGAGCTCGACACGTCAGAATGATGGAAAGAGATATTTTTAGCCGGGATTTCGTCTCTGCCTTTGCTCTATTTTCTTTCCACTAGTTTCCACGCCTCTACTTTTCGGATCTTTGGGTGAAGTTTCTTAATATTTTGCAAAGAGAAATTCGGCGCTCAGGGGATGATGAATGACTTGCATTTGAATCTTATCTAAGATTATTCGAGAAGTGTGAAGGCTCTCGATTATTACCTTGTTTCTATTTCTTGATATAACAAATAATATATTAGAGAAATCTTTAAAATACCCACAGCTGATGCTAATATGAAACAATCTACACTGACATTTTATCTAAAATTTCCCATTTACATCTGGGAAATCGCAGAGCAAGCACTGGAAATTCGCTCAACAGAAATGAAAATATAAATTCAATAGATTTTGAGTATAGGGAGATTTCGCTGCGAAAGGGTAAAATCGCGCGCGAGAGAGAGGGAGAAAGGGAGAGAGGAAGAGAGGAGAGAATCAGCTTGAAGGGATTGCGAGTGAGACAGGTTGCGGGGAGAGGGAGACAAGATTTTCCATCGCGGCTTTCCCAACGAAATGCATTTACGCCCGATGCGTTTCCGGACGATTGTCGGCCGCGGGAAACGTTTACCTGCGAAATACTCGATTTCACGCCGCTTATGGGGCGCTTTACTCTATTTTTTTTCCGAAAAGCTTTCCGCGTGTATCTCCCGCTTCCTCGTTTCGATGCCACTGCTGTTACCACCGTGTCCTTTCTCCATTTTGGGAAAGAAGAGTATATGGCGGAATGATTTTCTGCGGGGTAAGAAAATACTCTTACTTATCGCCAGTAATGGAATGCGATGACGCTTTTATCTGAAATTCTTGATTCTATTGATATTGTAATACAATGTGACGCGATCTTGTTGGTCGTATAATTAGTTTCGAGTTACGTGACTAAATAGAAAAAATAGTAAATCTCAATTTTATATAATTGTTCATCTAGGAAAAACATCAGACAAAAGAGAAACTCTTTTATTTATAGAATCAATGACTCATAAAAGCTATTGAGTATTGAAATTCAATCAAATTATCGGTTCTAAAATTGAATTTTAAAGTAGTAAAGTATCTGTTCATACTTGTAAACTTCTCATAAAACTGAGTTTTATCGCATGTATTTTAAACCAAAGTTAAGTATACAGCATCTATAAAATACTTTCTCCGGCTCCATCAATAAATAAGTTTTTCATCCACTCAAGTTGAATGCAAAGAGGAAGTCTGATCCCTCAATGAACCATCAGTTTAGTCGCCTCTTATTTTACAGCCGAGCGAATCTGACTCAACGACTAAAAACATTGCTATTCGTCAATCGTGCATTAATAAAATTACGTCGATTCGTGTTTTCGCGTATTAAACTTTTTTCTCCTGCCTGACCCCACCCTTCGGGTGAAATAGGGCATGAAGGAAAGAAATTGTCGAAGAAAGAATTCTCCCTTTCTTCTCTGCCCCTTCCACGTCGGCTTTCTTTATTCCGGTAGTCAAAGCGTCCTCGCCTTTCGCTCGAGCTGGTGTGCAGCTCGCAATTCCCCAGAACATTCCGAACGTGGTTTGGATGTAAATATCTTCCTTTCGGCTACGTGGAGAACGCCGGAAAAATTACAACTCGGAATGTCATGACGTATATCGAATATCCCACTCTTCTCTGTTCCCAGGAGAAGCAGCAGCAATAGCGGCAACAACAGCAAACCTCCTAAGCTTTTCTTTGTAAATCCGCCGTTTATTTTTTCATTGTTTCTTTACGAGCGCCGTAAACTCTTAGGTGGCCTGTTAATAATATATACGCGTAGCCGGGAATTCTCTAGCTTTTCAAAATCATCAATTGAACGAACGGGAGCGGAAAGCAAGGCAGATTCTATTTTTGCGTCCGAGCGCCTCTCTTGCTTTCTTTCTTCCTGGCTTGCGCAGAACTCGCATGTTGAACCAAAGAACTTCATTAACGCGATGAGAAAGTTAACCAGAAAATTTGTTTAAGTAAACTTGGGAAAACTTTGATTTGTCTTGGACAGATTTACTTCGCTTTACCCAGCGAGATTCGCTTTGCTATCTTCCAGCTATTTCTTTTTCCTGTAAATTACAACCGTAAAAACTTTTCGACTCGTTAATGTAATTTTTCTAGGCTAGTAAAAAGGCTACTTATAGCGGTGAGAACAATTTCAAAGTCGAAAAGTAGTCTCCTTTATTTTAAAACTATTCTAAAGGGACACGATTTTAAGTAATTTAAAACGTAAAATTTGCTTCGAATTAAGTTACTGAAATATATATACGGCATAGAGATGGAAGTAGTACTGCTTCGACTTCTGTTTTCCCCCGCTAAATCTACTTCTTAAACTTTTCACGGTCGCGACTTGAACAATCAGACCTACACTTGACGAAAGGACCACCGAATTAAATCTAGTTTTCATCCTTTCCGAATTTCAACTGATGTCACTACTGCTACTGTTGTGCTAACCGAGAAAGTAAAGTCGAGAGCGAAAGAGAATCGTTACACCGCCCGTGGCTCGCCATTTTCTTTTTTTTTTTCCATCCTTCGTGTCTCTACTTAACTAGTCTTTATATTTCTACTATTCCATGTGTTTTTGTTTAGGTATACTTCTGATTTATTTTTCTTGACAAGAGTTACAGTGCTTACGGATATCTTATTTTAAAATTTGTAAAAATATGAAAGAATACATGGAAGTACATAAGATTTATTTTGTTTCGATCAATCGAAACAACTTATATCGAAAGTGTATTTTTGACACATAGAAATACTCTCAAATGAAAAACGATCAAACATTCGCAATTTAAAGGCTGACTTTCCAATTTACGAACTTCAGAGTAACGATCGAACAGTGATAAAATGAAAAAAAAAAAGGAAAGACTAGAAAAAAGTCGCGCAAAGCAAAGAAAATACAGTTGAATTTCGAAACGCCGAAAAGTTTCGCGAAAATCCTTCATTAAAATTTCCACTCTCCGCGCCGAGCTCGCTCAAATACTTTCGAACATACTTTGCTCAAATGAACATTTGGCTCTCCTCCCCGAAATATGGGCGAAAGAGTCAGGGCGCAACTCCTACTTCGACTTCTCCGCTTGCGAAGTTGAAATTTTCCAGCAAATCTAACTGCACTGTGCACCTGTTGTACGGGGGAAAAATTCTGGCTCTGCGAAGCCGCTGCATTATTAAAAGAAACAGCCCCCGAACAATCGGCGCGTATTCGGCGCGTGTCCCGGATATAAATATCGAGAGAAGCGCTGCAGGCGGAGGCAAAGGAGGCAAACGTCCACGTCACGGTGATTTACAACCAGTTAATTGATCATTTGCATGCTGGCCGAGCGGAGCGACTCTCGACTTATACGTATTACGAGACGGAGCGAGACCCGCGATTGTGTTATATATCGCGCAAGATGTAATGCGTCCTTTTAGTCGGTTGCTGAGACATTGACTTTGCGGTGTTTTATATTATTAATAGAACCAGTGATTTTTTTGCTTAATATCCGTGTAGATTTCTGATATTTAGTTTTATGGTATCCTGGACGTATGTACTTAAGTTTTTATGAGATTCTAGGAGATAAGAGTAAAGTGCACCTGTTTAAGAATTTTGTTTAAACTTGCTCGTGCCGCTGTAACCTCTTTCTCGAAGTTACCGTCTCGAAAAATTAAAAGGCCAAATTCGTTGAAAATTCTAAAGAGTAAAATACTGCGGGAACGTTAAAAAGAACTATTCCCCCGATACATTAGTGCCTAAAAATTTAAGTAACTAGCTTTCTTACTCCTATTTACATGCCCTAATGAACATTAAAAGTTTTCCCGAACTTTCCACATTATAATTTTCATCATCCCCTTTTTTTAAAGCACACAAATTGAACAAGAAAAAATTAACATTATACACTCGCTAAAAGTGCAACGACCCATTTATCAAATGTCCGATAACGCCATTTTAGTATAGGGAAAAAATTCAAATGCCGCGCAATTTATCCCTTCTAATCCGCGCACTTATTCGTTAAAAGTATACGAAAAGCACTTTCTCCGCCACTTAAAGAAACAGTATGAAAAATGTCCTTACCCAGCAAGGCGCGCGTTTGCTTCGACGTTGTACAAGTGACCGCATTCGTAAAAGTGCATTCGCGTCTGACTGAATCTTTTGGCGTACGAATTTTTCGAAGGCCACCGCCGCACCGCCGGGAAATGGGTCAGGAAATACACCCTCAAAAATGAGGAGAAAGAAAAATTACGACGAGATAGGATACAGAGTCGTCGAGTGTAAAAAAGAAATTGGAGTCTTGGAGTCGAGTTCCGATGTTGTTGGGGTAGGCGCGGCGAGAAAAAACATTTGGTGTCAAAGCCGGATTAAAGTTTTTACTCCCTTTAACGACGATGCCTCACTTCGTGGCGTACTTTATTGCTTTTGTCCAATTGAGCAAATTGCATTATGAAATGTGACGTTGCTAATGTCAGGACGTCTGTACTTTTCGTTTATTTAATCAAAGACTTTTAGTATCAAAAATAAAACAGGTATTGACAGTAAATGAACCGTCACATAAGAGTGATGTAGATCTAAATGGTATTGCTTTTTAAATTTTTTGTTTTAAATTTATTATGTATTCAGATTTATAGTTAAAAAGATTCTAGTGCACAATATTCGTTTCGCAATTGCCAGTCTAGATTAAGTGGAATCCATT
This sequence comes from Megastigmus dorsalis, assembly GCA_900490025.1. Taxonomy (NCBI): domain Eukaryota; kingdom Metazoa; phylum Arthropoda; class Insecta; order Hymenoptera; family Megastigmidae; genus Megastigmus; species Megastigmus dorsalis. The sequence continues at coordinate 53,964 of UELU01137212.1, forward strand.
CCAGAAATATATAGATTTTGTTTCACGTATATTCATTAAAAAATTGTGATCATTTATTTGGAGTTGATTTACAGTCTACATAGCTCGAATTGAAATATAAAACTAAAAATTTAGTGTGGTAAAGTGAACTTGAATCTTTGTTTCTATTTCTATAATGGAAATACACCTATTCATTAGCTAAACATTGAATCCCAAGTGAGGAAAATTGACTCAAAAATCCAGTTCATTCGAGCGAATTTTTTTCAACTCGGTCCGAAGTCCCAAATGCGAGGAAAACATACCCTCCGTTGTGCTAATTGAAAATGATGCTCATTGTGGGCATAAAGTTCTATTCCATTAGAGCGGTTCCTGACACCGCTTTTTTTTTCTTCAGCTTACGTACACGTACCGAGGTAATATCATCGGTTGCGCGTGCATTAGATATGCAAAATACGCGCGATAGCAGAGGAAAGTAGAGAAAGAGCGCAAAATGCCCGTCGGAGTCACGAAGAAGAGGCAAGAAATTCGCTAATTCACGTCCGCCAGCTAAACGCTAAATCACTCGCGAAAGTACTGCAGCGAAATTGCAATGAGAAGAAGTAAAGAGGAAAGGGATAGTAAGAGAGAGAGTGAGGGGAGGGAGAAGAATGAAACGCGCGGCTCGATCCTATCTTCAAATATGTACGAATGCGAGAAAATTTTGAAATTCTTTTGCTTGATTGATGTGTATGCGCGAGTTAAATTAGGCGTTATGTTATATGTAGATTTCATTCCTGTTTTTTTTTGCCCACGCTACCCCCCTCGTTCTTTTTCTTTCGTGTACACTTTTATGCTGCGGTAGGACGGCAGGGGCCGCGATTTCAACTTTGTTTCGCTGCCCTCGAGCCTCTCCTTTCCGTGATTACGGGGCTTCTTCGCGGATTCGCGAATTGTTATTTATGAGCCACGTATTATGCAAATTAATTTTTGGATAATGAAGGGTAGAAACACTAGTACGAATCGTGCATTTCGCTAAGGGGGACGTACGCCTTCTTTTATCGCGGTTTATAGAGCTTGCATAATTTCTATTCAACTACTTCATAATTAAATAAAACGAACAATTAAAGAACCCATACATTTTTTTATTAATTTTTGTTTTCTAAACAAAATTTATTTTGCAAGCCACAAGAAAAAGAGCCGTCGTGGGGCAGAAACTGCAAAAAATAAAAAATCCAGATAACGGAATATACATAATTTTATAATTTTATCTTTCGATACATGTAGGATATATTATATTTATTAAAAGTTTTCTGATGATTCTAAATATTAAAAGACCAATACTTAAAAAATCTTACAAGTTATTTTCTCATAGGTATTATTTTTACAAATTTCACTGTATATATTGTATTTTATTCATTTTTGTTTTAAATTAGATCTAAATATGGCTTACATTGAATTAATTTTTTCGTAAAAAGACTAAAATTTGGAACACTTTTGTCCTTGTAAATACACAGGAACCTTTATATTATTCTTATAATAAGTAATTGAAAATATTTCCCATGTGTAATCAAAGCGCACAAATAGTCAACTCCATTAAATTAACAAGAGCACTATTATAGAAAGTCTGGAGCAATAGCTAGCGAGCGCTTCTCTCCCTTGGTTTCAATAACCCAAAGAGGCAAAAAACAAGAATATTTCCTTACGGAGCATTAGTCGAGGCATATCTCCCCTCGCAAAAAAGTAAGCGGCAGCAGTACCACGTCGGCGCGTCTCGGACTTTATCATCTCGGTGGAGCTTCTGGCATTAGAGTCTCGAGTCGCTTCGCTTATCTGGCCGATCTCTTAGTCGAAAGCGCGTCGGGGCTGCGAGGAGCGAGTGGAGGAAGGAGAAGAACACTGAAACGGAATATGCCTCTCTCGCAGAGTATTTAGAGCGTCAGGCTAGAGAGAGAGAGGGAGAGTGAGAGAGCCCCTATATACGTATATAGCTATATGTGTGTGTTCTCGACGACGCTGCGCGAACGAGAAGCGTGCCAAAGCAATAGATTCCGCGACTCAGCTTCCGGGAGCCTTGAGGCGCTCGCCTTCTCTCTCTCTCTCTCTCTCTCTCTCTCTCTCCCTCCCGGCTGAGCGTGAACCGGAAGTGATGTGCCCGCTCGCTGATTTACGCGCGGGGCTTCGGGAAATCGGTAAATCCGCCCTTATAGCTTCCTACGCCCCTTATATGCGCCTCCTGCGAGCGCCACCGTGCACCTACACAAGGAATATTCCACGCCGAGCCGACCCCGGCTATCAAAAATTTCTAATGGGAGACAGACGTGAGTTCGATTTTTTTTTATTTTTTGTATCGTTCCATTTTTCCTTGGATCATAAGCAAACGAAATAAATGAGAAAAGAGTAAATAAGAAATTAGACGTTCGATACCAAATAGAATGCTGATTTTTTTCCCGTAGGACTTCACTTCTACTCCATTTATTTACTGTTCATCTTCCTAGGCTCGTTTATTGCTCTTCAACGAGCTATCATTTAATTCATGCGTCTATTATAATTACATTGTACATCAACGTATAATTAAAAAAAAAAGTCAGACAAAAAGGAACATAAAGATCCATAAATTCTTAATTCAAAATAAGGTATTTCACACTCGGGCAAGCAATCCGTAGAATATAAATTTCCCCAATCTTAAATCGGCGAAGAGACGACTCGACGCGGAATATCCCATATGCATGCGAGAATGCAGGAGCGAGCAAGAGGGAGTGAGTCGGGAGCACGCGGTTTACACGCAAAGTGCATTTCCATCTGGGGAAGGGGCTGGCACAAATGGGATTTCGCGATTTGTTACAATTAGCGTCGATGTGGGGGAGGGAGGCGGGGAGGGGTGGGGAGAGTCGGTAATACACAGCCACGTGAATAAGTGAAGCGCGATCGCGACGATTTCAAGCCCACGTGGACGAGATGTTATGGGAGTTGTGTGAGTATAGGTATGCCAGTCGCGCGGTGTTATCTCGTGGCGTTTACACTGTATCGCGCGCAGCTAGGGGAGTCAGACCGATCGCCGTTAATCGCTCCGGCTACGGGTTCAATGTGGATTTGAGCGCGAGATTTATATGCGCTTTTTGGCGAATGGAAAAGTTTATGGGGTTTGGATTGGCTTTTGTTGCAATGTCCATTTTAGATTATTCGTTACTGTTGAATTCGTTTGCACTAGTTCATTTGAACAAAAAATATATATTAAGAATAGAAGACTACGAATTTAATGATCCTCGAGACATTGAATACAATTACGTTAAAATGTAAATTCCGGAGCATACTGCTGAAAGTACATTTATTTGAATTAATATTGTCATGCTTTCTCAATATCACGAAATCCGCCGTATACAAAGCAGACAATAATGCAGAGGTTCGCACGAGCGAGCAAAATAACGGACTTGCAACAGCCAAAAAGGAGAAAAACAAAAAAGTTCAAAAAGTTTCCATTCAATTAGTCACGATCACATTCGGCCTGTTCGACAAAAATTATCGTTCGAATTAAACTGCCGTTCGAACTAGGACTTGTCTGGCTTGAAAATTGAAAGTTCGCTCCTTCCCTCAGTTTTTACATCACGCCAGGTCCGCATAATACGTGCCGCGGGATCAACTTCGCCTTCACCTCCTTCTCCTTCCTTCGCAACAAAACAATAAAACGCCGGCTGTCGCTCCACTCCCAAGCGAGTGCATATCTGAGTTTAAAGAGCAGGACAGCTAACACTGACGCGATGCGCGCCCTCGAAAAACTGCAGATTTCGTTCGGGGAACTTTGACAGACCTTGTCCTTCGCTAACTTTGATGCGCCGCGAATCATTCGCTTCGCTCTATTTTTTTTTATCGTCTTTATCTTTTTCCGATTACCCTATGTGCAGGATTATATGCGATGCCAGGTCTAAATTTTAGATTTTTTTTAATTGAACGTCGAATCTGATGTTGCGAGAATTAAAAAATAACTTATTGACTACTATTAATATTAATTATTAAATGCATTGAATACTGAATAATTGGATTTAGGAGACTTAATTGAAAGACACTTCATCAAATAAGTTAAAAAATAACCTAAAACTCTATTTTAAGCCCCAACAAAAGGTGCTTTATTTTATAATTGATCAAATCAGGTTATGGAAACTAAATAATTATCTTTATGATGAACTGTCTAGTTACGGAATAATCAATCATTATTAACATTTTTTTAAGTTTGCAAAAACATTTTATTTTAATTAACTCCATACGATTAAACTTAATTTACGTTACTTAATTGTTACGTAAATTAAAAAATTCAAATTAATTTCTTTTAAAACACGTACCTCGATTCAGGATATTTCATGCATAAGAACTGCATGTAACACATTCGTTCTAAAATTTCAGGTACGTAGGCATTTCAAAAAGATACCTTGAATTTTAAAATAGTTCATGAATTTATGAAAAAATATCTTTACATATAGTCATAGGGGGTAATTAAAAAATAAAATTTTTTAAAAGTAAACTAAACTTCTCTTAACGATACGTACTATAAAACTTTTCCACACAAATGCAAGCAAATGTTTTGGGGGACTAAAATCCTGGCTTTGAAGCTAAAAAGGCGCTTAAATATAAAATCGCATTAAATAACTCTTTCCAGACTACCGGTCTCCAAATTGTTCACCGACCAGTAAACACTCACAAAAACAAATAGTCCCAAACTCTCTTGAAGCTAAAAACCCATCTAACAACAAAAGTACCTCAGAAAATTCTAGCCCCGAATTTCAATTATAAACACAAAGAATAATATATTATCCTCAGCAAGCCGGAGGAAAGGCAAAACAAAAAGAGGGACAAAAGAGCGCCTCTCGCGCTGCTGTTTAGAACGCGAAACCGCAAAATTCGTTGGCGCTCGGCCTGGGTGGCAAAAAAACGAGAAGTAGGCGCGTAAAAAATGTATATATCCGAACCAGGTGAAGAATTTCCGAATGGAATTCTTCCGTTCGAGGCAGCTCTTTTTTTCCCAGCAAAACCTTCCCTTTTCATTATTTCGATGCGGATGCCCAGACCACGGCCCAGTTTCCCCGTGGCTGCACGCGTGTGTACTATATCCTCCCCCTCCTCCTAATTACGCAGCCGAGGATAGGAGGGAAAAAAGACGGACAGGAGGAGGTAAAAAAGGGAGCGCGAGGCACGAATGTGGACCCTGCGTGAGTGTATGTGCAGGTGGAAAGGCGCGCGAGGTATTTTTGACGAGTATAGGCGTGTTGCTGAAAGTGTCTAATCTTTTGGATGTCGGCTGAGTGAGAGGCTATTTAGAGGATTGCTTTCATGAGATTAACGTGCAAATTTTTATAATTGTTCTTCATTTATTTAGAGTGTAAATAATCTATTAAGGATGAAAAACTGTAGTCTGATGGTTTGGTAATATAGAAATGATTTCAATTTTAATGAAACATTAAATTCAGATATACTCATTCCCAACGTGAAGCTTGAGTTACAATTAATGCCTAAAAATCCGATTTCGATCATGTCTAATGTAAGTATGCATTTCGCATAAAAAATTCATTAATATTACTGTTGGAGAAATATTCTCTGCGACTGTCTCGAAAAGCCCGACACCAGCTGAAACGGTTAACGAAATTTTCATTTTTTCACAGAATATTTCCAGAGAAGATTTTTTCCATGGATTCTGAAACTCGAACGAAATTCTAAAGTGCAGCAATAAAGCTTCTGAAAGTGAGCATATCCATTCACGGAATATCCCTTTTTAAATTTTTAGCATTCCAGATAAAAAATGGTACTGAATCGCTCGCGGAAAAAGACTTTCTCGTGGTCTTCCAATTCGCGCACTTTCTCATAAGATTCCCAGCTATCAAGATGAAACCAATCAGATATAATAAATCAGAGGCAAAAGTTTCAAATTCAACATGCAAACAACTGCGGAAGATAAATCTCAACAATTATAATTAGAAATATCGACTAGAAACTCTAATAAACGAATTCCCACTACCACTCTGGGAATAGGGCAATTTCATCTAGAGCAGAGTTTTACACCGAAAGGCTACTTATACGGGCGCAAACTGCAGTAGGTATACTCAGCGAGGGAACTTGGCTTTTCGTGAATCCTCTCGCGGTGTATAATAAAGCCACTCAAGCTCTATATATGCACGCGGATTTCTGTATCCCCTCCTCCTCCTCTCTCTTTCTATCCCTCCCTCTCTCTCTCTCTCTCTCTCTCTCTCTCTCTCCCTCCCCCCATCTCTATCTCTCTCACTTGGTTCGCGACTCCCTATCGATCTCCAACTGGTCAACCGCATTACATTAAGTTGATTTCGCTCCCTCTCCGAAACCACATGTATCACAGAGTTTATAGGCCTCCTCCTTCTCTCTACGTGTACGTGCGCTTAACGATGTGTGGATAATGATAGATTTGTGCATAATGGCTCTCTGAACGATACAAAAATTATCTAGCTTCGTATTTGGAGATTCTTCAGACTGAGAATCGTGAGTTAACTCTTATTGCGTTTCTTACTTTCTTACTTGTAAATATGTCAGGTAATGCGATCTTTTGTAAAAATTTAGTGAAAACATAGTTTTAGGAATTAAGAAAGAATTAAGAAAAAAGAGAGAGAAAAAGAGATCGCCTTGAAATAATTTAAGGGCATATCGAGAGACATAGCGTACAACAACATGAAGGAATAATTAGATTAAGTAATGAAGATAAGGGCCTTTTCAAGCAACAAAATATGTATATTTGACTGTTTCCGAGTATAACTACTTATATGTCATATATTTATAAATTATGTACTAACTAATTCCGATTCTTAATTGATTAAGTATATCTAAGTTTCTTTAAAATCACTAAACATAAAAATGTAAGATGATGACAATAAATAGATGAGAGCTCTTTTTATTATTTTATTATTTTACAACTATACTTAACTCCTTGTTTCAGAGACTTCATAACATCTGAGTTCAAATAAAATGTCGAACTATTAAACAGAGACCTCAGGTCCATATAAAACTCAAAAAATTTTGGGAGGAGATAACATTGCGATTCCGGAAAATTCATTCATGGAAAAGATAGTGAGAGGTATCGGGCATCAAATAAAACGTGACTGAATTTATTCTTTCCATTTTTATAGTATTCGGGTTATTCGGTACATTTTCAGTAGATTTATATTAAAAAAAACTTATCTCATGAGAGATAAGATTATTTTATTATCATACAAACGTTATATTTGTAATTCAAATTCAAAAACAATTCTAGGAGTAATCAAAGCGTATTTTAAATTAAACTAATTAGGTACGAGATCCTTATAAGTGAGCATAAAATTTTAGCGAGTGAAATTCTTCGGGTTTTCAGAAAATATACTTTCCCCAGGAGTCGATCGTAAGTCAGAAAAATCTCAAGGGACTCGTAGATAGAATTCGTGGTGGGATAGCATATGGAACTCTTTTACTGTACTAGAAAAATTCATCTAGCCTTACATATTCCTCATCGATTCTGGAAATATGAATGAAAGATAAAACGTGAACGGACTATTTATCCTTAATCACCGCTTCGCATACACTAAAGCAATCATTTCAATAGAATAACGCGATCTTAATTCCATTGAATAAATTGCTATAATTTTTTTTATAAAATTGTATTGATGAATATATACGAGTTATTATTTTTACGCAAGAATTTCATCTATATAACCCTCATTTCTTCCTAATCAATTGACTTTTCAACATGAAAGAAAACTCTATTTCTCATCGAATCAGTCTATAAAATCGAAATGATTTTACCAGCAAAAACCTGTCCTAAATTCTGAAAATCTTTTCTAAGTTAAATTTTCCATCGAACCAAAAAGACGTCGCCAGACACAGTAAAAGCAGATTTGCGCAGCTCATCAAACTCTCAAGAAGGAGAAAAACAGCAAAAGCTGTACAGCAGCGGGAAAAAGCCGCATACAGTCTGTCCGATCCCAATCGCGGTCTCGTACTCCATTCTTTCCCCGGCAATTCGTCAAAGGAAAAACAAAAAAAGACGGATCCGCAGCCGCCGCACACAAGAGCGTCACTAAAGTGTTCCCCAGACGTCGCCAATAAAACGCCTGAGAAGCCAGAAGACGAAAGAGGGAGAGAGTGAGAGAGAAAGAGAGAGAGAGAGAGAGAGAGAGAGAGCGAGATCGCCTCGAAATAATTTAAGGAGGCATCGAGGTACATAGCGAACAACAACAATACGCACTCATCTTGGAAAAATTAGTCAATTTCCCGACTGCCTTTGTCGCTCGTGCTTCCTTAATGAATTGTGCTCACATTCGCACACACACACACACACACAC
>UELU01137212.1:62265-79765 GCA_900490025.1 Megastigmus dorsalis
TTGATGAATATATACGAGTTATTATTTTTACGCAAGAATTTCATCTATATAACCCTCATTTCTTCCTAATCAATTGACTTTTCAACATGAAAGAAAACTCTATTTCTCATCGAATCAGTCTATAAAATCGAAATGATTTTACCAGCAAAAACCTGTCCTAAATTCTGAAAATCTTTTCTAAGTTAAATTTTCCATCGAACCAAAAAGACGTCGCCAGACACAGTAAAAGCAGATTTGCGCAGCTCATCAAACTCTCAAGAAGGAGAAAAACAGCAAAAGCTGTACAGCAGCGGGAAAAAGCCGCATACAGTCTGTCCGATCCCAATCGCGGTCTCGTACTCCATTCTTTCCCCGGCAATTCGTCAAAGGAAAAACAAAAAAAGACGGATCCGCAGCCGCCGCACACAAGAGCGTCACTAAAGTGTTCCCCAGACGTCGCCAATAAAACGCCTGAGAAGCCAGAAGACGAGCGAGCAAGAAGAGGAATAGGAGAAAAAAAGCCAAACGCAGGCAGAGCGTCGAACAAAAGAGAGCCAAAACGTATATCCAGGGCAATAAATCTCGGTCGGTAGCACGCAGACAGAGAGAAAGAGGGAGAGAGTGAGAGAGAAAGAGAGAGAGAGAGAGAGAGAGAGAGAGAGAGAGAGAGAGAGAGATCGCCTCGAAATAATTTAAGGAGGCATCGAGGTACATAGCGAACAACAACAATACGCACTCATCTTGGAAAAATTAGTCAATTTCCCGACTGCCTTTGTCGCTCGTGCTTCCTTAATGAATTGTGCTCACATTCACACACACACACATACACACACACACACTTACACAAAGGTACACAGCTGGGAGCTGAGCGCGAGAATCTCCCGATACAACGATATTTCATTGTACACGTCCTCCCAGCGATATTAAGGCTCGTCGCTTAGAGGGAGAGAGAGAGAGAGAGAGAGAAAGCGAGAGGTGAAGCATAAAACGAGCCGACGGAAACGCTTCCTGACGGCCAAGAGCCCGATAAATCTGTCTCTGTCCCTCTCTCGCTTTGCCGAGCTGCGCTTACATAAGGACGCGATAAGAGCTCGAAGCCTGTACACCTATACGTATGTACATGCATATATATCCAGAGAGTGAGTGAGAGAGAGAGAGAAGCGGGGGCCAATTAAGCGGGCCTGTGGAATATAGCAGAAGAGGTGCGGAGGGGAGGGAGAGGGGGCGAGGGCGGCAGAATGGGGGAACTCGGAAATTGCCGGGAATCGATATCGCTCTTTCGCCTTTGTGCGGTTGGTATAGCGCCAATGTGTGTGTACGTGTATGCATATGTAGGTATAGAGCGCGATTTTCGGCCGATGATAATGAACCTAACGATGCACAATTAGCTGTCGCTTTGTCTCGTTTAAGCGCGTGCGAGCGAGCGAGTCACTCGATCGATGATGGGGATGGACTCTCTCTCTCTCTCTCTCTCTCTCTCTCTCTCTCTCTCTCTCTCTCGCGCTTTGTCTCTGCATACACATGTGGACGGATATGTGGATATATCGAGGTTTCGGCTATGCTTTTGTTCGGTGTGAGAGCTGTTTTTGAGTAACGAGCGATTTCTTTGCTAATTGCGCCGAGACGACAGCGAAAATTCCGCAGCCCAGCTGGGCGCGTGAAGCTGAAGATTTCAATGTTGAGTAGATTTATTGAGACTGAATTAGTTGTGAGTGCATATGGATATTGTAAAATATCTTCTTTAAACAGCAATAATTTTTAATTACATATATTATTCAGGATTGCTACGCTAAGTCTAGTATACGTCCTCGGAAATGCATATTAAAAAATAATAATGCAAAAATCTCTATTGGATATAATCCAGGAAAAAATCTATTTAACGGCGTGATAAATAGGTAATTTTGTTTTTTAATATTAATTGTTAAGCTTGTTACAAACCATTCAGCTTTAAGTATTGAAACACGAAGTTGTATGATAATTTTGAGGCAACGTTGTTACGAAGTATTAAAAGCTGTTGCCAACAATGTGCAGCTGACACTATAGAACATGAATTAATACTTAAAAGCAACTTTCGAAAATTTACCTCATTATTACATTAAAGTAGATGTTATAAGCTTTTAAAAGAGAGTATAAATTATTAATCTTTATCACAAAATGTAATTTCATGAAACATTTTACACAACTTGTGAATAATTAATTGAATAATTCAACTTGTTTATTTACTAACTTTAATTAGAACCTTTTTAAGTATAATAAGCTAATACATATAGCATGCTGTATGTCCTAACATATTAAACTTTGTTAGACAAGCATTAGTCTTATAAAACTTTAAAGTTTATTTGAATGATACATATTATGGATGTTTTAAAAGCCTACTGTTTAATTAATATGTTAGAACAAGGTAATACACCTAAAGTAAAATAAATTTTTCCATGAAAGTATTGTCAATAGATTTAAGTAAAATTACTTGTTTGATTTAATTATTTTTTATTTACAGTTCTGTTCACTAAGTTAACCGATGCTCGTAATCACTCAAAAAACGTGAAATGTACATTTTAAAATATTACGAATTCTTATCACGAAATATAGTGGGCAATTATCTGCCTGTTTTATTAATATTTACTGCAAATATTACTAGATTACTAGATGAATTTATAAGCACTATAAATATGTTATTGATATTCAAGTTAATAGCACCATAATTTGTAAATATTTTTATCACTGCAGTAAATACTAATTATGAAACTTTTAGAATCAATGATGAGAATGTATTAACCACAAAAGATTCGAATAAAACTGTTTGATTAATTAAAAATGAAGGAGAATATTAGTATTAAGCATTATTAAAGGTTACTGCGTTTATCCGGCATTTTCTTCACTTACGCTTACATAAATATAGATTAGATTTTAAAAATGTATACCATTGCTTTTTTGGCAAACACCGTTGGTTTTGAGCCAATGTAAATTTCATAAAGCTACGTACAAATTTATGAACACTATAACGATATTTTCTCACTTTTATCCCCTCGAGAAGTTTCGTTAGAAATGATTTTGTGAAAACGACCGTCGATAATATATTGCTACAATATTGATAATATTTTATGAAAACTTCTCAAAATCCCGGCTTCCCTTTAATCTTGTACGAATTTAAAACTTTTGTATTGAAGTAAATATTGAGGTAATAAAATCTGTACGGTGGTTTATTGCTTTCTGTATTGTTCTCTATTATTGTAAAGCGATGTATAAAATAGATAACAATGCTGTCCTACATCTCCAGTCTAATATTTTTCTAAAATAACTGTTGCAACTCGCTTGTTTTCATTCAAAATAAAATCACTATAGGAAAACATAAATTTTTAAAAAAAGTTATATCATATACTAAACTAAAATTGTATGAAATAAACTAAGGGAAGAATACAATTTACAAAATTTAATTAAAAGAATGCACCAGAAAATATACGTTTTAAAAGAAAGTTGGTCAAAAACACTTTAGCGCAAAATTAGCGCAATTTAAATAATCGTTGCAATCCACATGAAACCAATGAAATTCCAAGAAAAGGGAGGAATTAAACAACGTACTTGCAAAGCTAAAGAAAAATTCAGAGGATAAAAGTGGGTATTATTCACATAGAGAGAGAGAGGGGGGGGGGAGAGGGAAGAAAAAGAGACAACGAAATCGAAAGAGAAGAAAATTCTGATCGAAAAGAGGCAAGGAAAGGCGTGCAAGCGAATGCACATCAAGTCCTTTCACGATCATCGAAGAGTCTATATTCGCGTAGGATGCAAATTGGATTTGTTCTCATCCGCGACACTGTAATTCCACGGGCGATTAAGGCATACCCGATGAGCTTACCCACGAGCACTGCCACACTTACACACTCGAGTATAAAAGAGACGGAACTAAAGTGAGAGAGAGAGAGAGAGAGAGAGAAAGATAGAGAGAGGAAGAGCGAATCTCTCATCGCTTGCAGAGCAGCTTCGAAAAGTGAGCGAGGATAATAAAAGGAGAGAAGAAGATGAGTAGAGAGGAAAAAGAGAAAAAGAGGAGGGATTTTAGCCTCCCCGCGAGTACGGATTAATGAGACTGGATAAAGTGCACGCTAAAGCGTGAATAATGACATTGCCGCTCGGGAGCAATGTTGCGCTTGACGAGACGACAATTCGTCGGACGGTCCACGGCTTTATTTTTCAATTGGTCAAATTTCCAGCTGTCACCGACTTTTTTTTTAATTTTCTCGCTGGTTTCTCTTTTTTATTCATTAGTGAAATCGATATAGCCAACCTGGATGTGCGTGAGTATAATTTTTTTATGATAATGCGAGGGAGAGATCCGTTTTGTAATGTGAATTACTGTGATTGACGGCGGAAGAATTTCGAATTTCCAACTATTACTAACTGATGTTTATTCATAGCAAACGATTTTTTCAGAGAAAGATATAACTTTTAGCTGCAACAAAATTCGCAAATTTATCTGGATGAATGCTATACAAACGTGAATATGTGTGCCATGATAAAATGTGTACTTAACGTGTGTGCCACTTTTTTAAAGCTTCTTCTTTTTTCAAAATGTGTGGGCTATTTTTGGAAATGCAAGTGCACGGGTATGCGATAAATTTTGCGAGATAAAATTTTTATTTGAAATAAAAAAAGTATTGGATTTTGAATGGATGAAATAAATAATAACGTACATACTGAGTTCTGTGTACAGAAGTACAAGCGCGTGTTTTGGAGTAACCTTTATTAACTCAATATTGCAATTACTGATTGTGTGAATTTAACTGAATTTAAAAATTTATTCGAGGGTCTCATATTTTTTTCGGATTTCAAACTTATCGAAAAGGTGTTATAATTTTTCTATGCGAACGTTTATAACTACTTTTTTCAAACTATAAATTCTATGTAATCAATGGATTGCTAAGTCTTTAAAACTTAAATAATATAAAAATAATGCACGAAACTCTAAAAGACAAAAACAACTATTGTATGAAATGTCCAAGTTTGAGCAATATACCAGAAAAACTATACTGACGTTCAACGCAATTGTGCAAGATGAATAAAGCATTTAACGACATAATGAAACATCTACTCACTTCAAAACCAAAACCGAAAAAGCCCAGCAAAAAGCTTGGAAAACATCGGATGCCGACTTTTTCTGCTCGTTTCGCGCTTTTCCAGCGCGACATCGTCACCCCACCCCGAACCCCGTCCCTTACAACCTCGGCGAGAAATCCTCGGCAGCTCGGTATATAAGAATTAAAAGCCAGCAAATTCTGGTATAACAACGCTTGCTCTATACGTGTACACAGACACGTAGCTGACGCAGACGATCGTGCGAGAACAAAAAGCCAGCAAAAAGTGTAAGGGTGAGAAGCGCGCTAATGGAGCAAGGGAGCAGTAGTACACCAGACCTACAGCAGCTCGACACTTTGGCCAACGCTTACAACTCGCTCTCTGCAGCCAAAGTTTTCGCACACCAGTGCGTGCGCGCGCGCGCGTGTGTGTGTGCGGACGAGTAAAATCCAAGTCGGGAAATTTGCGCGCTGCTTACAGGAAAAAGGGCTGGAGGGAAAGGGGAAACGAGGAGTAAAAGAAGGAGGCCCACTCACATATGCTGTCAGGGTACTCGAGAAAAATGGCGCTGAAGAGCAACACGATTTACGGTGAGGGTTGAAACTCTCTCTCTCTCTCTCTCTCTCTATCTCTCTGTCTCTCTCTCTGTCTCTCACTCTTTCTCTCGGAGACGCGCGCGATAAAAAGATGAGAGCGAGAGAGCGAAAGAGAGCTGCAGAGTGAGAAAACAAGATCAAGCGCGCGTACTCGTGCACACCGGTGGAATAAGACAAGAGAGAGAGAGAGAGAGAGAGAGAGAGAGAGAGTGACGGATTTCGGACTTGACGCGCGTAGTTCTGGAGCTCTTAAAGTCTCGGAATTCACTTGAAGAGAGGAAGGGAGAGAGAAAGAGGGAGATAGATTCTTCGGTCGAGGCCAGTGCCAAAAATGTTGAAAATTATTTCTCTGCGCGCGGCGGCCATGATTTACTGCACTTAAAAAGTCTTTGAATTTTGTTTATATCAGACTGGGCGTGTAAAAGTAGGTACGAACTATCATACATCTCTTGTCGCGCAAGAGCAGGGCGCGAGATATGAAAATGAAATTTGAGGAACGCCGGCCACGGCCATTTTTATCGTGGAATTGAAGGGAAGAATTCCTCGTCTTCGTTTAACAGAATTCTTTGTTTTAAATATAAATCAAAATTTTTGTTGAATTGTTTCACTCAATGTTTATTATATTATATTTTTATGCATATACGTAATTTTCGAGCTTAATCGCTTTTTTAATAATTTAACTGCGAAATAAACGTAAATACAATATAAATTGGTATTAAATAATAAAACGCTTGCTCAAAGGATTGTGATAATATTGCGAGATGAATACAGAGATATGGGAAATTTTTAAATAATGAATTAAATTTATTTTAACCCATAATAATGCCAAAAACAGTACCTAGAAGCACAAATATCGATGATTTCCAGAAAAATTGAATAAAAATCGGTTACATTTATATCTTCAAACAAATGCACAGTCTCATTATTTATGTACATATATTTAATAAATTTTGGTATTACCGTTTATTGTACCATTCAGCTTGCATAAAGCTAATATATGCATTCTTTATGACCTGAGCATATTATAAATAAAGGGCTACTTTGGGATTAACATCAATTTGCGAAAAAAGTACTACGAACCACAGTAAAGTATGGAATATCAGTCTGTACTCTTTAATTTTGCCATTTACACACAGTATTAATTTTGTCAGCACACAAAATATATGTATTGCATATCATGTTTGCTCTGCAAACAATTCAAGGAAACGTAAATAGAATTTGATATATTTCACTAGCTCTAAGAAGTGATGTGAACTAACCCACTAAAGATATCAGTAACAAAAAGAACTGCACACACAAGCTCACTACAAATTCAAGGCTAAACGCAATGACACTAAAGCATCCAATAAAAAGTAACTGTTTCCGCTACGAAATAAATAAAGCAAAAGAACGAAAGCTACGTAAGAGACACACACACATCCTATTGATTACACAAGCACGCGAGCACCGAGGGGCTTAAATATTCAAAACAACGGCGTACGCCACACTCGAACTCTTTGTTCCTCTCCAACCCCCCTTTCGCGCCTTTGAACAGAACATGAAGTGGGGGCCAGAAGCAGCTCCTCGAGTCGATAGGGGAACATTAATTATCCGTGTCGAACACCTCGCTAAAGGCAAAACGTGATCTTGACACGGTGATCAGCATCCCTTCCTTCCCGTCGCCACCGACTATGTCGACCTCATTAGGCAATCGGGTTAAGTCTTATCAAATTTTTTAATCCACACGGCTATGAAAAGGATGCCTTGAAAAAAAGTCGCATGCGCCGCGTGTGCGCGAGGTTGAAGTTTTTTCCCTCTTTCCTCTTCTTTTTTTTTCGTACGACACGCAACGGGAAACGTGTGGACGCTCGTGTTTTTCTGCGAAATTAGCTACTTTTTCAACGGGTTTGTTTGCCGTTTTTAATTAGTCGAATTGGTGATTGTGTCATTTCTTTCGAATTTAATGTTCGAGGCTGCAGAAAATTCTACTTCATTGTAGTCTTTCTTTTCCAAACTTAATTTAATGTTAATAGTATTATATCGTCCTTTTTTAACTAATATTCATAACTGGTTTGAAGTCAAGTATTAATAAATTTATGTTTAAAATGTGAAAATTTTTTCATCCCATTATTTACAGTGAAATTATTCACTTATTGTTAAATTAATATATTAACATTAAAAGTGCATAAAATACTCAATTGAAATCAATTTGAAAATTAATATTTTATTTACTTTACGAATTAATATAAAATCGAACCTACAAAGTAAATTAGTACGAATTAAATTAATAATTTCCATAAGGTTAATCTCAGCATTCCATCTTTTTCATCTCTCAAAATAAAAAATATTTCACTAATTTTCCACTTTTATTAAAATAACAACGAATCACCCTCAGCCTTTAAAAAAAATAATCTCAGCAACGTAGTCTCATAAATGACTGGCAAATAAAGTGTCAATAAAAAAATAACGCACACAAGTCTATCCCCAAGTGTCAGACTAAAAATACCAGCGGCGCGAGAGTTGAAAACAAAATTATTTCGCAAAAAGAAAAAACCTGTTTAAAAATTCATCTACCTCTAGCCGACAATACCGACTTAGAAAAAGAAGACTAGAAAAGAGAAAAAAAGGAGTAACAGAGAGAGGGAGAAAAAAAGCTCGACGGGGAAGGAGAGATTTCTCGTAGAAAGCGGCTATTCAGTCTCACACGTGTTTACACACTGGAGCACGAGAGCAAAAGAGTGAGAGAGAGAGAGAGAGAGAGAGAGAGAGAGAGAGAGAGAGAGCGAGTATATATCGTCGAGAATCTCTTGGTCTACTTCCGACGCGTGTATCGCCGAAGAGACGACGGCGCGCAGCCTTTCACTTCTCTCTTTCTCTCCCTCTCTTGCACACACACACACACACACACAAACACACACGCGCGCATAGACATTCACGCTCGGTAGCAAAGCCACAAAAGCTCATTAATCTTATACACGCCGGAGGAGAAAATCGAGAGACGTGGATGTCAGCGGTAACACACCCTCCACACGTATACGTGATTTTCAAGATTCCCATTTTCGCGCGAGCTACTCGCCTCTATTGGCATCTCGACCGTTTCCAGCGGAGGAAACGCTTCAAGGACTTCCGCATTTTCCCGCGCCCCTGTGTAACGTATCAATTTTCCGTAATCGATTCCATGTCAATCTTTTTATAGATTCATGCGAGAAAGTCCCATCGACTTCTATTGCAGGCTTTCAAATTAAAAAGTGTTCGAATTCAATTAAAGCGAAAGTTACAGATTAAAATGATTTAAGTAAATATTAAATACGTTTCAAAGAAATTAACTACTCAGTAATTTTAACCCTACAATTTTTTCCACTGCGAATCGTTTCATATTCTATTTCGATATCCGAATTCTCATAATCGAAAACTTTACTTCAATCTCAAAATTTCATTCAGAATTAATCAGAAACTTTTGGACCGTACAATTTTCTACCGTAAAATACAATACTTCTAAAGCTAAAGATTGATATATTTAGCAAAAAAAAATTAATAATATAGAACAAAATGCGAAAGTCGAATAGACAGCGTAACGAAAATTTAATTTAAAATCCTAAAATAATAAGCCCACGCCAAACAATCACAGCCATATTCCTCTTTTCTGCTCAGTCCAAAACGAACTTTTAATGCACATCCTTAATCGTCAATTTAAATATTCTTTATCAATGCCTTTAGCCGACTTTTAAAAATAGGTTCATCAAGATAAGTGGATATCATGTGATATCACTCACTTCGGGCCGCGCTAAAGTTCGAAAAGCTAATTTTCGTTACGACGTGAATTACACCGCGGCTAAACAGCGGCGCTGCCGCTTAATGAGGCATAAACTGCTCTCTGACACGTGAGAATCCTGGAAAAATTGCACCGCCAGTGAGGAATAAAAAACCAGAGAGACACGCGTCTCGCCTTTCTATATTAATCGACTTCTGTTCACCTTCCCCATCGTACTTACTCGCTCAATTAAGCATCTCTCTCTATCTCTCTCTCTCTCTCTCGACTTTGCGTGACGAGTCGCATCATCGAACTTTGCCGATTTGTCGTCGTTCGCGTTCGTGCGGGTGCTCGTACATATATACCGCCAACTTCTCTGCTGCTTTGGAATCGGAGAGTCGAAGTTGCGTCTCGCCGTACTCGGCACTGCTCTACTGAACAGTTCGCATCGGCTCGCGTTCGCTATCTATATTCAGCCGCTTCATTCCTTCCGCGCTCTTTTTGCCTTTTGATTTATTTTCTTAATCTAATTTCCCGTTCTATCGTTTCTGCAGTTTCGGTTGTCTTCTGCTCCTCCAGTACTTCTTGGTGCATTTTTCGTGCCTTTATTGGACTGAGACCCGCATATATAATTTAACGAAGATTATTCAAATTGGCCCGCGTGCATTCGGAAAATTATCTCGAATGGATATTGAATTATAAAGTTGCGAGGAATTCCGCTCAATGTTTGCACAGCTTTGAGGGGAGAGGGTAAGAGCATTTTTAGAGGAGAGGGCGATCGATTTTTATTTAACAGCTGCTGTGAGCTCTTTGCATTTACCATTTGTATGAGGTGTCAATAGGTAATGCTTATATTATTATTATTTGTATCATGTAAAATAGATGTTACACGCAGATGTTCCTTTATTTTGAACTCGTTTATTTGTTGAGCCGTTATATTACGAAATATTGATAAAAATTAAAGTAAGAGTGACAAAACAATTTGTATGTAATAAAAGGCTATTGAAAGATGTAGAAAATAAAAAAAAAAGTGTAAATATAAAATGGAGTGCCCCTTCGGCTTCCTACAAAAAGAAAGTCCGTAATAAAGTATTCCCCAACGAGCTCCAGCCGCGCCAACAAAACGCGAACTAAGAAACTTCAATAAAATAAAAAGCCGCAATTAATAAAAGGCCGTAGAAAGAAAAGCTGGGGAGAAAGAAAGCAGTAGCGGCCTAGTAAATAAAAAGTTTTTCGCCAAAAGCATTCGGCACATTATTGTTTCCGCCGTCGGCGCTTATCTCAACCTCTGAGCGATATTACAGAGCGGCAAATTCATCATACGCTTTTTCCAATTACACCTCTTCAGCATTGTTTCTCTTCCTTTCTTCTTCTCCTCTTGAGCGCATCCTCACCCCTCCCCCCTCTCTCTCTCTCTCTCTACTTCTCCAATTATTCTCCTCTCCTTTCAAAACCCAAGTCAACCCCTTTCATACCCTCTCTCTCTCTCTCTCTCTCTCGCTGTCGTCTCCGCTCTCTTCTCTCTCTCCCTCTCGCATTTCTCTCGTTCCTCGTGGCGAATTCCCTCTCTCTACCTTCAGCGAAAGCTCGACTCGAGCGCTTGCAAGCTCTCTGTCTCTCTCGGCGCAGCGGCTCCAGCTATTGATCGGAGGCCAAGCGGGGTCAGAGTGGCAGTGGACCTGCATCGGTGGAGGTGCGCCTGCCTCAACCCTACTCTCTCTTCCTCTCTCTCTCTCTCTCTCTCTCTCTCTCTCTCCCCCCCTCTCTGCGAGTGAGTGTGCATGCGGTTGTGCCTGTGTAGGGGAGCGAGAGCGAGGCCTCGTTGCTGCCACGCTGCTGGTGTGCGAGGGATGCAGCCTGCGCACGTGCTGGTGACTGGCGCGCAAGGTAGAAAACTGCCTCTCTCTCTCTCTCTCTCTCTCTCTCCCTCGCAGCGTGCGTTATCGAGACCCGATGTGTGTGTGAGTGTGTAAGAATGTTTCTGTGTACGAGACTGGGAAAGGAAGAGGGATGTTTAAAATTACTATGAGATTTCGATGCCTGACTGAGTTGCTTCACGAATAAATGGATAAATGATTTTTAGAGACGATGTGAAATCATTTTTATAGATAAAGTTATACTGGATGATGTAATAGAGCTTATGGATTGTCATTTTTATTTTTACTTTCACCGCCTCGAATACATAAAATCCTATTGGTACTGAAGATTTATAGTGAGCCCAAATTTCAGTGCTACGAAGGCAAACAAATCGATTGACTTTTTCAGGTGATTATTCTACTGGGAATACAATATAATCACTTCTAAAGTTACAGCAAAAATTTAAATAATATGTGTTTTTTATATTAACTTTTAATTTAAATTGATATTAGTATTGCACGTAAAAAAATTTTTAATTTTTAATTTTTAATTTTCTGCTCGTAAAAAAAATTTCGTTTGCCGAAACCTTTGCAGAAGTTTAAGTTTTGCCAAATTAGTCCAAATTTGGGAAACGAGACAGTCCCAAACTTCAAGAATTAAAAACCTTTTATATGACGAAAGTTTAAAAAAAGTTTCGCCATATGTATGGAAGCTGAGATAGGGTGACAAAAAAATTAAAAAAAATATTGCTCGAAGGATTTGAACTCTCAATCCTTTGCTCAGAAGCTTGTCTTCTTTACCTACAAACAGAGCAAATCTCTTATGTATGCCAATATGAATAAATTACAGTTGTAGGTTAAAACAATTGACACTATTTGTAGTGCAGGTTAAAATCTTTCTTTGACAATTTTCATGTAAATTTTAGACGGCCGGAAAGTCGATCCGCGACCAAACATATTGCCTCATAGTTCATGAACACTTACGTATGGATTTTGGTGCTAAACCTGACAATTTTTTACATTTTTTTGCTGTTGGTCTAAAGGTTAAGTGATAGAAATAAAAGATTCGCTCAAGGGTTCAAATCCTTTGACTAAATATTTTTTTTTCGACATCCTACCTCAGCATCTTTAAGTTTGGCTAAGCTTTTTTTACACTTTCTTAACATTAAGGATTTTTAATTCTTAAACTTTTGGATTGTCTCGTTTCCCAAATTTGGACAAATTTGCCGAATCTTTCGCGCAAGTTTAAGTTTCGACAAACGAAATTTTTTTTACACGAATCCCTCAACATTACGGCCTCTCCACTAAAACTCAAAGCCATCACAAGTGGATAAACCCAAAATTTTTCACAGCCAAAGACGAGCATGGAGACAGAAAAAAGGCGTATTTTGGTTCCCAAAACTCAAGTTCTAAACATCCCCAGCACGGCAGTACATTGCAGCTTCCCGCTTTCGCGTTACCGAGTGCGCATACATAAACATAGCCACGTTTCTCTCTCACTCTCTCTCTCTCTCCCTCTCTCTCCCAAGCACGCACCACATCGACGTGTCTCTGTCTCTCTTGCTCGAAAACGCGCGTAGGGCCACCTACGCGCTTGAAACGCCAAAACCACTCCGACTATTATACTAGAACAAGAGAGCGAGAGAGCAGATGGCGGGCAGGTTAAAAAGAGGGAGGGGGGGGGGCGGCGGAGGAGAGGGAGGGGAGGGGATGTTCCAACCGCGAGAGGCACGATAGCATCTGCCAGCCGTTAACCAGGCAAAACGCAGAGCGTAAATATATTCATGCCGTATCGCGCTATAAAAAGTCGCTTAAAGGCTGCTACCGCTGCTGCCGTTGCGCATATGTTTACAAATTAAAAAGTCGTATGTATAACGGCCAGTTTCGCGACTAGGGCCGTTTGCAGTGCCCCCCTACTGCCCGCCAGGAATTGCCTGTTCATTATGCGTGCGTTTGAATGCGCCATTCTTCCTTTTTGTAGAAAAATTGAAGGGACGACTCGTTACGAGTCTCGCGCCTTTCTTTCGCTTGGCACCCTCTTTTAATTGCGAGACTCTTTTTTTTTTAAGCAAAATGCACATAATGTTACATTTGACTGAGGAGAGAGCTTTGTTCGAGAGAAGGTTTTACTTTTTCAGTTTTATGTACGCGTTCGGGTTAATGAAATTGCGATGGAGAGCTTGTTTATGGAGCGAGAGACATTGTCTGAACTGAAACGGTAGTGCACATGATTTGCGTCAACACTTGAGCTGTAATTATGTTAAAGATGTATAGTCTCGCTTTTCATGTATTTTACCGTACTCGGCTCTTACTACTGAATTCACCAAACATATCAATTAGAATATTAATTATTATTTTCATTCTTATCAGTGTAGTCACAGATCAATAATACTAAAATCAATTTTTCTTTTATCGTGAACAGTAGTAAAGTTTTCGCAGTTTTTCACTTTTAAAGCCCCGTATATAATATTTTGTTTAACTGGGAGAATTATAGAAATCGATATGTTCGACAATTTAATTCCGAATATTTATGGTATCCCAATGCAATAACCTACTTTTCATTTTGATACGAATAAACTGATAATAATCCGGTCGTAACATAAATTATTCTTTGATATTTTATTAATACACACCATTGCCTAAAAATTGTATCGATTTTATGATTGCAAACAAATTGCTGCCAGACTAAATAAACACGAATGTGGAAAGAAGTTGTATATTAAAAAGGAATTATACATTTTTATCTAAAACAAGAATATGAAACAAAATCTACAACAGCAGTTAGATAAAGAAGAACTCGTTTTCTTGCGCAATGCAAATTTTCCAGTGTGCCAGAGGAATGAAAAAACTGTTTACTTCAGAAATAACTACACATATTGTATAATCTAGGGACTCGACTGCTTCTCTCCTTTTCCCTTTGCACGCACGTACGTTTTATCGAGAGATTAAAACACTTAAGCGTTTTACGTTTTCTTGCAAATTTATACAAGATTGTTTCTTTTTTAATATCTCGTTTTGCAAAGTCATTAAACATTTCTATTTTCTTTTCATCGATATCGCAAGATTAGAATAAATAAATTTTGAAATACTTCTTTTTCACGGAATTTCGCTACTATTTATGTGTCTGGCATTCTATTAGCGTTGGAAATCCCCGAATTATTTCAGCTGAATGGACGGAAGCATCGGTCACTTACCTCGTTGGTATTCCATCGATGCCTTTGCGTAGGAAAATGCTCCGCACGGGGCAAAGTCTCCAAATTTTCTGGCAGCTTGATCGGATCTCCATCTGAATGCAGCCATGAAACAGAAGAAAAGTATGCTCGTTGAGAAAAAGAATATAAGCTTCTTCGGCAATCTTATTCGAACATTTTAACGGTCCGTTATTTTGTATAAATAATAAAATTGCTAAATTGATTGACTAGCTGCTTTTCATAAAATTACAATCTTTAACGTAAAGTTTTAAAACTTATTAAAGCTGATTTATATTAATGATAATTTAAGGAATTATTTGATATAAAAAAAACATAAACAATTATTTATAAATAAAACAAATTTGTTAAAACGTTGCTTAGAAAATATTTGGCTAGCATTAGGTAAGGATTAACTCATTTAACCTACAAAAGATTTATTTTGATAATGGTCAGTTCTATTCACAGAATTCGAGGCAATTAATTTATTAAGTTCAAGGAAACATTTTGTTTCGGCGTACAAAGCAATTTATGAGCCCGACTTTTTAAAATAATTCGCAACTATTCATTTTATTTGATTCATTTATATGCACTGAACACATACATACTGGCACGCAAAACTTGCTTTAAGATTCGTCGACTTGTCTTCTACAGTTTATTCTTACGAATCGCTCGCGCACAATTCGGAAAAGTATATATGCGTGTATAAAAGTAATGCATTCGGAAACGCTGGGCACGCGGAAACCTTGAACCAATTGTTGAGTTTCGCAACTGACGTTTCCGTATCTCTGAATGTGCCGTTTGAGATAAACAAAAAAAGAGGACCGAGAGAGAAAGGGAAAAAACAATCCCAGACTCGAATAAAGTTGAAAATTCGCGAATGGATATGCACGGATTAATAAGCATTGCGGTAGAGAGATTTTTGGAACGGCTCTGTAATATTGGAGTATATATGCAGAGAGTCGGAAGAAAATCTGCGGACTTTGAAATATACTAGCGACGCGATAAACTTAAAGGCGAAGTGTACTGGGAAGGGCGAGTAGTACTGACCCTATTCCATAACAAAAGCTGCGGTGCAAGTCGCCGAAATCTCGAGGCTGCGGATCGAGGATTCGCTCGAACAATCGCTCGTCAGTCGCTGTAATGACCAGGACGATTTTATTTTTTTTGTTTTTGTAGTTTTGTTTTGCTATTGAGGGAGGCGAAGTTCTTCGGAAATTATGCACACAGCCTGGGGTATTGAATGTGCGCCGCGTTAAATGTCGAAATTTCACGAGATGATGAATGCAGCAGTTGGGAGTATTTTTCAGCAGATATGAAATATGCACAGTTTAGTTAAGTTTGAACTTCTGCCTTGCAAAATATTCTGAATATTAGAAATGATTAATTCTAGCAAAATTTATATGTTCATGTTTTCCTTTACCGAGTTAGTGAAAATTATTTTGGCTAAAAATAAATGAATGTTTTGGCTAATTTATAATTCAGGATAATTAAAAAATTTATCATACATTATAATTTTAGTTTAGTTCTTATTTTGCTCTGCACCTTTCACAAATAATATGGATTTTGTTAAATATAACCCGAAAACTTTTCTTAAATATTTTTTATGTCATAAACATCAGAGTTAAAATAAATATCTTCAATTATTCTCAAGCGATTGCATTTAAGTTTTTTGTAAAATACATCTCCTCAAATCGCTTGCGAACTTAAAAATCGAATAAGCTTCACAAAGAACTCGTTTAATAGATATAAAATGCCATATCTCTGCCAAGTTTTAGATGGATTGCTCCAATTTCGCTTCACCTATTGTTCGGCCACTAAATTCCTACTTTTTTTTGCTTTTAAATTAATGGAATAAATGAGGTAGACAGTGAAACAAAATAATAGTTACGATACTTTCAGGTTTCATAATAAAAAATTGCGACTACGAGTAAACCGAAAAAATTGATACATTTAAAAACAGTTTTGTTAATTAGTTAATTAGAGAAAGAAAAACAAAAAATTAGAATCAAAATATTTTCTTAAAACATCTATCCATTAG
The DNA here is from genome assembly GCA_900490025.1 of Megastigmus dorsalis. NCBI lineage: Eukaryota > Metazoa > Arthropoda > Insecta > Hymenoptera > Megastigmidae > Megastigmus > Megastigmus dorsalis. The sequence continues at coordinate 78,726 of UELU01137212.1, forward strand.
CCAATGAAAAAAATCATTGCAACTGTACATTACGTTGAAACGAATATCAAATAAAATTAGAATTGGTAAGCTCTGAATACTAAAACACACACATCTTCGAAAAATAGTAGAATTTTATTCATAGAGTCTCAGGATGCACTTTTACAGTGATATCCCAAAAACATTTTCATATCCACGATTACAAAGTTATTTAAGATAACAATTGTGCCAAGATAAAAAGAAGTTATTTTACCAAATGAGTTATTTTTACGCATATTAATATCTAAAAATATATTATGGGCTCAGTAAGAAATTGAAAAGAAAATATAGCAGAAAGTACAAAAATACTAAATCCTGAAAATCTGCAAAAGCTTGGGAAATAAAGTGAAAAAAATCGCTCAATCAGCAGAGCGTCAAAGTTCCGCGATAAACACACAAGCCCAGCATAAACAATCGACCGGGGAAAAGTCTCCATCCCTCTAGCAACCCTTACATCACCCTCAAAAAGAAGCAAGCGGGCGATAAACAAAGAAATACAAGCAGAAGAAGCAGCTCGGGTGTCACGCGCGCGGAACCGTAAACACTCGGGCCATTATCAATTCAAATGACCGAAACAAAGCAAGTAGCTACCCTATATTTGCATATACGTCAGAAATCGACGAGGAAAGAAAGAGGGCCAACCAAAGAAGACGGAGAAGAAGAAGAAGCAACGGAAGAAGGAGAAGCGGCACAGAGCATAATGAAAGACGCGAGAAAGCCGAAGCAGCGATAAAAGTAAAAGAAGAGGCCCGGCCAAGATTCCCTTCGAGCATGTGCTTCCTTTCCTCCCTCCCTTCCTCCCTCCCTTTCCCTCTCTCTTTTCCTCGTCACAACAACGAGAGCAAACGAAAAATGGAAGGTAGTGGTGTGCACATATACGTTTTATACTGGTATAACGAGCGCGGGACACGGAAGGTATATAAAGCTACGCCACACACGTCGTTGTCGCCTTTTGCCATGCCCGACTGCATGCACTGAACATTCCACATTAAATTAGCCGCTTGAAAATGTGAACTGGTTAA
>UELU01137212.1:84765-103497 GCA_900490025.1 Megastigmus dorsalis
CTGTCTGCGCGTTGTTCTAAAATATTGCCTTTCCGATATAAATTATAGTAAATAACATTTTGCTTAATGCATATAATTTATAGGTAACACTAAATTCCAAAAAATAAGTTTTTCTAACATTGGTTCAGCAACTTAATAATCTTAATTCTGTTTAAAATAATTAATTACTAAAATTAAATTTTGTAGTGTCCCATAATTGATGGAAAAGAATAATGATAATTTGATCGTAGTCACAGAAAGTATGGCACTGAAGAATCAAAAAGTCTGCATTAAACATTTATGAAAAAGTGAGGATATTACACGGCGCACAAAGTGTCGTTTTCGCTAAAGCAAGGAAAAGCAAGGTGTAGCTCGCCTGTTTAATCGTCCATAAAACGGATAGATCTTGATTTCGAAGCGGCCCTTATCGAGTCGCCAACATATTCTACACGCATTCTGTAACGGTTACGAGGAGGACCGTAAGCCTCCGCTTCCCTCCCCTTCCACGTGCTTAACACACCTGGAACCAAAAGCGATTCCAGACACAGACTTTGTCTCCGCACATGCACGGCTCGTACTTTCTCCTCTGCGTACGCGTGATCTAGGTTCTGCGTGGCAAGAAACTGAGGGAGAGAAAGAGAAAGAGAGAGAGAGAGAAATGAGGCATCACGTGGAAAAGCACTAAGTCAATCTGCTTTATATGCGCCGGCGACTGCATCCCTAAAAATTTCGTACATCCACAGAGATATCGATGAATAATTCGAGGGCGAAGAGACCCTGAATTATTCGTTGCCTTAGCGATATTTCGAGTCTCGTCCCGTCTTATTTCGCCTTTCTTTACGATCTCGTCCTTTTATTTCTCCCCTCTCGCTGCTTTCACGAGTGTAGATGTGTGACTGTAGGTAGCACCCTTTGTTTTTCTCGTGGATCGCGATTGGCCTTTTACGCGTTTGTTAGCGAACGCCTTCAGGCTTTTCTTTCGGAATTACGCTTGAAAAAAAATTTTCATCCGTTAGAATTACTGTAATATTGCATTGCTGATATGTGCAGAATATTGCTTCCTCTCAGAGGAAGCTTTGTAATGGTTAAAAAAAATTGTTCTTAAAACATGTTATGGAAATGTATTTTGAGGATTTTTGGATCACATTTTAATGTTTTTAGAAAATGTATCTATGGGTGTGTGTGTGTGTGTGTGCATGTGTGTGTGTATGTATGCTAACGTAGCTTAATCAAAATGATTTTAAAAAATTGTCGAATTGTACAAAATGTCGAAATATATTTCATAAAATTTTTAAATTATTTTCTTATTTATTCCGAGAAAAAAATTATGAACAAAGTGTTTTTGTATGGTTCACGATAACTTAAGTAAAAGTGAATAAATCGATTTGAAATTTTGTATTCTGTAGGAGGATTTTTATTGCAATCCTTATAAAATAATATACAATTAACATCAGCGATAATTAGTTCATATTTTAAAGTCGGAAATAAAGTAGAATATTAAAGTTAATTAATCTGAATAAAGAGATTATTCAGAAGTTCGAATTTCTTAGTAAACATTAAATAAAATTGATAATCTTTATCTAGAAATCAAATTCGTATTTTATACAAAAAAAAATTCATTCATAAATTGTAAAAACTTTTGTATTTCTTCAGCTTAAATTCGTTCATCCTATTCATAAATAGAAACATTGAGAGCATACAGTGTGTTTTGTAATTAATAAAAAGTATTGGCCAAATTCCTTGTAAAGAAGTTGGCCACGTTTGCGACGCAAAAAAGTCGGGGGAAGGGGAAACGGGTCTTTCACATGGAAGAGCAATAAGTCAATCTGTTTTATATGCTTTGGCAACTGCACCCTGCAACTCTTATCAAGAAATCGATAAATAATTCGATCAAAAGGTTGGTGAATACCAGCGGAATCTTGTGTTCCATCCTTTTGAAATTACGATCGGAATTACTTTCGCAGTTAATGTCATTTTGCCCAATAGGAAAGTGGTCTTAAAATGCCGATTTTGTCGATCAAAGAAAAAAAAATTATTAAATGCACGTAACAAGACAATATATTCTATGATATTCATTATTGCACCGGAAATTTTTAGAAAATTACTCTAAAAATATATTTAGAATTTCATACCTGCAAAAAGCTTTGACAAAATTAGATGTGTGACATACAAACTGTGAGAATAAAAATATTGAAAAAAAATTATTTGCAGGTCATATATTACTTAATAGTATTTGTTTTCATAAAAATGCACATGATTTTGAAGTTCGTATAAATTTAACCAAATCAATGCCATATCCAATCATTATCAATCCAATGCCTTTCAGTATTCTCCACAAAATCGATTTAAGCGTTTAATGCAAAAACCCACAAGACCAAAAGGTATATCGAAAATGCCCGTCTAAAATGAAAAAAGCTACAAATGGATTAAAGCAACGTATCGCTTCGAAAATAAATTTGGACAAACTGGATTAAAACTGACAAGTATTAATCGCCAGCTCTCCTCCTCATTAATTCGCACTTTAATCAACACGTTACGCATCCGTTAAAATTCCCTCCTTGTCCTCCTCCTCCTGTCGAAAAAAATTCATTTCCACCGAGAGAGCAAAATAAAACTGCAGCCCACTAAAGCTCGGGTGAAGCGTCAAACGGCTAATCAGTAGATCATTACCATGGCTCGGTGGTCCGCAGCAGCGGCTGTATAAAGGCTTTTGAAATTAAGCGGACCGGCTTACGACCGCCGGGTTGAAAAAGGGGGAGAGAGGGAGCGAGAGTCCGCCCTCCACGAGTGATAAATGGATTATTTACTTGAATAATGCTGGGCCCGCTCGAATTTCAACGCTGTTAGCAAGTGTAGAGCAGTTTACCGCCTCTGCTGTCCGAGCGGCCGCTAGCCATTGTACTCATTTCTCTCTCTCTCCCTCATGCTTTGGTGTTTTGCTTTTTGCAAAGAGCGAGAGAGAGAGAGAAATCGGTTAGTGTCGTTCTGTAGGACGTCGTCGGTTGATGTTTGCGAGGTGAAACTTGGATTTACTGTTGTCGCGATGAGGAAAACCTTTTGCCAAAACGTTATTAAACTAACTAGTTTCGTCTGGGCATCGCAGTCAGCTGTTTCGGCGTCTCGCTGTCGATATATGCGACGCTGAGAAAAGTGAATTAACTGACGAGGAAAAAATATTTGCTCAAGTCGTGGCTTAGAGTGGCAACTCATTCGAAACTCTGAGATACATTTTGAAATTTATTATTTCTAGTGAGCGCCGGTCCAATTCGAAACAAATTAAATTTCTTGGAAAATCAATTTAGACAGATAAATATTCATCCACTTCCCAACAAACTTTCTTAAATATTTCCCAATAATATTTCTCTCGAGTCCTTACTAGTTTGTTCTTGCCCAACATTTTCTATCGCACGAAAGGCGTAACTCCCCTATCAACTTTTCGACGAAACGAACGAATCAACATTCTTCATAAAAGTAACAGCCTTTGTTTCTCCGGCCCTCTTTTTGTTCGCATCTCTCCGAGCCAGCGTCTTTGTTATCCCCACCATCGATTCCGAGAAACCGTCCTTCACTCGCATCAGTTTTTTAGCGATCTCGGGGGCGGCATATTTCGATCCAAATGCAATGTATATAACGCGCGAAAAGCTCGAGCATGCGAGCCGGTTTTTATGCGGGGTAGCTATGTATTTTGGGACGAGAAGAGACACTGCACATAGATGTGCGTTGAAACTAGATTTTTCTTTGACCCACTTTGGAGGCTGCGCTACGCGCTAGCAATCGATTTATTTCGTCGATACGAAGTATTTATAATTCATCCTATACCCGATGTATCGGCAAATGTATTGCTCTGGGACATTTTTGAATTTTAAGCGTGCGCCAGCCGCTGCGTGATTTCGCCACGATCGTGCGAAATAATAGCTTCGAGAGATTAGTAGGTTTGTTTGCGAGGAATTAGTATTCGCTGGCGTTTGTTGAATTATTTGAATTTTATCGAGAGGAACGTCGGTTCTCGCTGAAAAATTTCCTTTAAATCGCAAGAGTTATTTTATATAATGGCCCCTCACAGTAAAGCACTACATTTATTTCCACACAACCAATTTCGAAGAAAATACGCTTGGGATTGAGGTTTTCAATTTGCTAAAGTCGGAAGTAACCAAGTTTTATTGCTCTCTGTTTTTTCGATGGCGCTCACAGTTAAAAATCAGTCTGATCCTTATGATTTGTGATGTTTCCCTCTTTTTTGACTCGTCCAATCAACAGAAGAATTGAAGTCTCACTTTGATATACGACTTAAGACATATTTTTTTTATTATTTAGAAACGATTTTAAAATTGCTAGAAAAATACTACTTTTAATATTCCATATTTGTTAACATTAAAAAAGAACGTTCATTCTGCTTACATTATAATAGTCTATTTGTCCAAAAACAGTTTTGTGTCCTCATCGCAAAATGAGCCGTTCTTATAATATATCAAAATTAAAATCCTATCTAAAGTTACATTAATCTCCCTCGGTGTGATTACTCGCATGCTCGGTCCGAACAATTCCACACACATGTTCACTTTTCGAAAAACAATCGCACGCTCCAGTGCATCCGAAGCTGTGCACTCGGCGTGTACGTAAATAAAAGAACAAAAAAAAAGAGAAAAGAAGGAGGAAAAAGAAAGAAAGGAAGAGAGCGAAAGATCTTAATGCTCTTATCTCGAGGACGCAGGGTGGGAAAGAGAGAGAGAGATAGAGAGAGAGAGAAAGAGAGAAAGAGACGGAGTCCAAGGACTCGTGGCTAAAATCGCTTTTGTACGCCGCGCGTTTCGCACCTTAATTAAAGACGAGGGGTAAGCAGGCAAGAGAGTGAGACACAGAAAGCACCCTTACTCCTCCTCGAAAGACTTAAATCTGCGTCTCAACAGCAACGCGGGGAGAGAGGAATAAATTCGGATTATCTCTTAGCCGGGGCGGCGACAAAAGGGTTAAAAAAGGAGGCGCGAGGGCAGCATGTGGCACTCGCTCGCGCTATCTCCTCCTTTTTTCTCTCCTCTCTCTATCTCTCTCTCTCTCTCACTCTCTCGGCCTCTTTGACACTTCTCTTTGTATTTGGCTCGCTCGACTCGGGGACCATTCGGCCTGAATTTTAAGAGGCGAGTGCTGCCACCTATCAGTGACCCCGCGAAAGGATATTGCAAGGCAGCGAAAGGACGAGCTCCGACCTCTTCCTTTCCTTTTCTCGAAAATAAAATGCAGAGTATTTCAAAGGGGCCGGATTCTTAAAACTCGGAATTTCATGGGGATCGCATTGGTGTTCGTTTTTAGAAGAGTTTTTCAGGATCAATTTAGAAGTTGAACCGTGTTTTAACAGAAATATATACGTATAAAATTTTGATTAATCATTTAAACTGAACGAGATTTTCAGATGGGAGTTGTAGATAATATTTTGAAATGAAAATCGTAACTTAGTATTTTTCTTGGACGGAAACCTGCACAAATAGTGCGAGAAAAATATCGAGACAAAGAGAAGTCGAAGACAAAGAGTTGAGCTTGATCAGTGCGAGAAGGCGCAGATAGCCGACATAAGCTTTTAGTTTTCCGACGCGCAAAAAGCAGAGGAGCAGCGCGGCTAAAAATCACTCTCTGGCGCCTGACTTTATCCCTATCGAGGGAATCTGATTAATAGCGGGATTCAGCAGTATATATACAGAGGGATTTTCGGGATTATGTACGTCCAGGATATAACACGTGTGCTCGTGAGTGCGTTACATTATGTAAAGCCCTCGACTCTCGAGCCTTGATGGGGTAAGCATTTTAGAGCCACTTTTTCGATGATTTTTATCTTTCCCTCACTGCCACCCGGCAATATTTGTTGTTTCACCAACGCAAACTTTACCTCTTTTTCACCAATACCGACGGGCGATGGCGCTGGTTGTTAATTTAATGGATGGCCCATCGAGATTTTTTAAATTGCTTGTATGTATATTTTACAATGAAAGAATGTGATAAAAATCCATCAGTAATAACTGATTATTGCAGAAATAAATTGCCTAGAATTAAATGAATAAGGAGAAACAATGAATCCGCCAGAGCGACATTGAAAATTTTTTACGGAGAAAGAAAGCAATTAACCGTAAACTTCCTCCTAGAATTTACATTCTTCACTTTCGCCATCAATCCCATCACCTCAAAATCGCGAATCGATATAAAAAAAAAGGAAAAGAAAAACTCCCATCCAGTCGTTCGAGCTACATCCATCGGTAAACATTTGAGCAAGGGAGCACACGTACACACATGGCATAGAAGCTGACACACGGACACAGGATTGCTCCGGTAAATTCGAAAATTTCGCCCGGCGGAATCGGACGCTCTTTGAAATCCGTCGACGACGAGCGCCCGGAACGAGAGTAAAAGAAAGAGGTATAGCGAAAAAAAAGAGGACTAGACGAGAGTGGAAGTGGGAGAAGCTCCCGAAAGGACTACCTCAAGGGAGCGTCGCGCGTCGCTGGAAAGATTTGCGACTCTCCACTCGGGATTTAATGTCCTCGAGTAAAGGGCTGCAGAGAGAGAGAGAGAGAGAGAGAGAGAGAGAGAGCGAGAGAGAAAGCTCTGTCGTTAGGTCGAGCCAAAGGACCCGTGTCGTCCCGTCGTAGTCCGGCGAGCGCATTTATTCGTTAATCGATTCCGGCACGTCAACGAGAGAGAGAGAGAGAGAGAGAGAGAGAGAGAGAGAGAGAGAGAGAGAGAGAGAGAGAGTAGTAGTAGTAGTCCTAGTGCGCTCGTTTGCTCGGAGCTCAAGCCTCAGAGAGCCGCCTGCAGCTCGTAAAGAGAATAATCTAAAGGGGTTTGACACGTACACACGCACACATACACACACACATTCATATATACACAGCCACCACACGAACACGTCTATCTGTATATATATATGTAGTGTGTATGCGGAGACTCGAGACACCTTGGCTTGGCTTTCGCTTGTAATATGTTGCGGCGTTAACGGTTAATGTGGCAAAATCCAGCCTTGTTAATTCGGGATAATAGTTTCGATTATTACGACCGAATTTACGGGCGCGGAAAGTGATTTTGTTTAGCGCTAACGCCCTCACAATTGCCGATCGCGAAAATTTAATCACGCGACCACTGATTTTCATTTTACGCTCATTTCGCGCATTTTAATCGTCATATGTTATAAGACAGTTTAACCGCTTTTGTAGCATTAATATTTTTATAAATCGAAAGTAATACGGTGTGGGAGTGTTGCGCTTCTGGGGCGTCTTATCTGAGCAGTACCTTACTACTTACGTGTTAACCACGATGACGTATATGTTATGTGACATATGCTACAATGTCTCACTATTGTATTTCATTACGTACATTTTGATAAGCTTTATCTAGAGGATTTTCACTTGTTATGCTCACAAACAAAAATTCAATAGAAAATAGAAAACCTAAATAACACCTCTCAAAATAGAGTTTGCAAATTAAAAAACAGTTGCTTCTCTATCAAAGCTGGTCACTAGCACTAATACTTATCTCTCTAGTATTGACGAGAGACAAGCAACCAACAAGTGCTTAAGTAAGCTTGATAGTCGTTAGGGAAAAATAAAATCGATAAATCTGTCGACATAATGTATTTTCTTCTTATTTTTCGTGAGATCGAGTCGTCTTCAAACCGCTTTTACGGAATAATTAATTTAAACAAAAAGCCTGGATGATCCGTTGGCACAAGCCAAACAAAAACATTCTATTTCAGAAGCATGTATACACCTTCACTGCACACATATAAGGTGTCCAGATTCCGCGTGCGCTGAAAGATTCACCGGGCGGGGACAAAGGACTCACCGAGACAAACTTGAATGGAAGAACGCCGGTGGAGAGAGACCGACAGATGAGGAGTAAAAAGAAGAGACATGAAGAGAGAGAGAGAGAGAGAGAGAGAGAGACGAAGAAAAGAAAGCGAGAGAAAGACCAATAACGCGCGCATTCACGAGCTTCCGCACTCGCAGACACAGACGGATAGGAAGCGAACGAGTTTCATTGTGTGGGTGTGTGTGTACGTATGGGCTCCAGGCGCGATCAATTACGTAACTCGATAAAACTGGGTCACGTGTCAAAGTGCAGAGCCATCCCTCCCCCTCCCTTCAAAGGTGTCCAACTTTTTTGGTGTAAGCTCGTAAATTACCGACGAGCCACCGGCGATGCCTATACACACACGTACGTATACCTACTGCCCCCTTCTCTCCCTCTCTCTCTTACTCTCCCCTTTTCTTTTTTTGAGCTTTAAATAGAACGTTGGCAGAGCCTCTCGCATCTAACTAATCTTCCGAGGCTTCTGTAGCTTCAGCTGTCCTTCTCTCCTGAGTTCTCTTATTTCAGACGTCTCTCGTCCTTTAACCGATCCTTTTCCTTCCTACTTCTCTGGCTCCCTTTCCCTTCTTCTTCTTCTTCTTCGTTTTTTTTCGTTTATACGTTTTATCTTGTATACTTGCACGTCTAGGTATGAGGAACGGCGGGTTCGCGTCTGCCTTTTTTTCCTCCCAATGTAATATGCTTGTCTCGGGTTAACCGGTGAGAGTTATTTCCTATCCATCTTGTGCAGTTCCGTCATTTTTCAATTTCTCATTCTGTTTCTTGTATTCCTTTTAAGCGAGTACTGGCTGAAGCTCTGTTGCTAGATTTTTTGACACGCGTTATCGAAAAGTGACTTAATTATTTAATGAGAAAACCTGGAGAATCCAATTTTTCTTAATTGTATAACGATGGCACGATTTATGAAATTAATGTTTCTTTATCAGTACTATCATATTTTTCCCAAGGAAAGATGTGCAGTTACAATAAACATTCTCTGCATATAAATACGTAAATTAATTTTTCCCAATAAACATTACAAAGATTAAATGAGATTTCTTTTTATCCAATAGTTTAGGTGGGCTCAAAAATCTGTCCAAAAGCCTATAATATCGGAACTGAGAGGTACTTGTGTAGCCTAGCAAGAGGAAGCTTCAAAATTCGCACGTCCCCCAATACAGCGCGAAATTCTCCGCCTCCTCCATTGCTCTCATCCCTCGGCCCTTGCCTGTACCTTAAGAATTCACCTCCAGTACTTACATCCCTCGACTCGTCCTCGGCCCCTTCTTCCTCTCTCAGTCTCGCTCTCAATACTTCTTCTCTCTCTCCTCTTTTTCGTCTTGCCCTCCACTGCCTCTGTCCAGGAGCAGCCCAAGAGACCTCGGACGTGCAAGTCGCCGGTCGTTAGTCGTACTTACTCCAAAGAGAGAAAGAGAGAGCAAGAGAGTGAGAGAGAGAGAGAGAGAGAATAAAACAAAGAGAGATAAAAATATAGAAAGACACTTGCAGTGCCTTTTTAAGACAATCGATAAGATTACCACTCGTCACGGCCTTTCGTCCACCAGGAGAACCCCTTTTGTTCAACTTTTTTTTAAGTTTCCTTTATTCTGATATTACTATTTGTATAAAAAAAGACTTACTGTCTTATACAGATTTTATATTCAAATAATAGCCAGCATCTATATATCATGCTGTATAGATATACAGCATGTTTTAGAAATAAAAGTAGAATAGATTATAAGTAGAGATTTCCAGATATAGTCAGACATGCTTGTATATACCTTTTTTTATTACATGCATTACGTAATAGTGCATGCGTAATGAAATACGTTGGTAGCAAGGAGTACATTTTTCCAGAATGTTACATATTCCAATACCTATATTAAACCTAAAGATTAAAAAAATTAGAGATAATCTCAATTGGGGACAATCAAAAATAGCGATCCAATTTAGAACAACAGATATAATCATACCACGAGAGAGAAGAAGTATTAATGACAAATGGAAAGAGTAAGTAATGGAAAAATAATTTGGGAATCAAATAAACGGCGCTATTAGAAGTAGCATCTAATGTAATTTACAAGTGATTGGCTTTATGAGGGTGGAAATCCTCTCGTATTAGGGTGATTGACTGCAAATAAGTACCCCACTTCAATTATTTGTGTCTCCACTGTCTATATAGCGCGCGGTATTACGCCCTTCTGTACGAGACGCTAAAGTTGGTCATATCGTCTAGTAGCCCTAAACGCCTTAGTCTGCAAGTCAATGGTTCTACTAACATCATGCAAATATTACGCGATATAGGCATGTGCAATATTATGAATCATGAATAATTTACGGGCCCTTGTATCTAACGATGGTCCATACAGCGCTTAAGTTAAACAAAAGCCATATCCAACGATTGTACATTCATTTAAGTCACTGATCTTCAAAAATTTTTATATTAATAAGGTTAGAATAGATTGAAAATAAAAACTGAGAATGCAAAATGATCGTCCTCATTACGTCCATTATATTAGTTTGTGATGAACGAAAAACACATTTAATTTGATCTGGACATCGATAATCCCAGAGTCGATCCACATTGATCCACAGTGATCATATTTTGATTGGAGTGATATTTCACTTGATATTCCGTCCTAACACGGTTTTTCATTTGAGTTACCTCGGCAGTCATCTGCAAAGTGATTTTTCACTTTTTATAAGCCAGGAAGAAAAACAGATATAGTCAGAGTGATAAAATTATACTGATTTCATCACTCACATCTTCTTCACGCCGAATTCTTATAATAGAGACAAACGAAAAATCGTTTCTCGAAAACAAACTTTAAAAGTAAACGGAATGAATAAGAAAATTGTTTACTCAGATGTGCGTCGGCCTTAAATTTACCAAAGAACTCGCCAGCATTGAGATAGGAAACGATATAATGTAAAAAAAATGAGAGAGAAAAAGGTAGAGGGAAAAGTCAAAAACATCCCTTTACGCAAAGATTCAACAAAAGAAATGAACGCAGTAACCCAGAAACAAGCGCAAGGCAGACCGGCCACCGCGAACGTGGTACATTTTCAAAACACATATGTACATATACGTACAAACATACACATACTCACACATAGACACACACACACACACACACACACATGATTGCAGCCATTTTCGAGTCCAGGGCTATTCCTCGCGGCTCTCGCGCGCGTCTCGTGACCTCATCTTTTTCCCTTTGAGAAACCGAAGAAGCGGCTTTTGGAAGCTAGTGGAGCTTAGAGAGAAACTCGTGGCTCCCAGCAGCCATCGATCGACTTCCTCTCGTTCTCTCTCTCTCTCTCTCTCGCTCTGTCTCTCTCTCTCTCTCTCTCGCTCGCTCTCTCGCTCTTTCTTATACGTTGGTCCGAAAAGGAAGTAGAAAGAAACAAGGCCTGCACGACGCTTCTCTTAGCAAAATGGGAGAAACGTAGAAAAGGGAGAAGAAGAAGAGGAAGAAGAGGAGGAGAGAGGGAAAGGGTCGATAGCCGAAGCAGAGCAGTCCAGTCGGTCGCGCGCAATCGGATAGGCTGGGGCTTAGGAGAGAGAGAGAGAGAGAGAAACATGAGGGGATGTATCCGAGAATATACGGAGGATGAGACGGTATAAAGGTCGTGTACGGCTACTGTACAGCGTGTATATGGCTGGCACGCGTCGCTCTGGCGGACAATACCGAAAACTCCAGCGATCGGCAACGCGTTTCATCTCCGCACGCAGATATTCACTCCGCAACTGAATTCGATATAAGCGGTGAAACCCGACAATGAGACGATCCGACTCGAAGAGGTGAATGCGAATTTTGCTACTGGACGCATGTGATGGGCTGAGCGTTGCGCTGATTTATGGGGAAGAGAGCGAAAAGTAGAGGAGACACAAGTTTGGTCAATATTGGCTCCAAGTTGACTCAGATATTTGACAGTTTGGCGAATAGGAATCCTAACAGATTTCAAATTAGCAGGGCACAAATGAAATTTTATCCAGCTAAGTTTGATTGAGATTTGGTTTCAAAGTGCTTTAGACATTGTAAAAGAAAATATCGACTACTTAAATATAAACATAATCCGATATTTCGCGCTATTAATCTACTTAATTAGGATTTCATAATTTAGGATACTTATATAAAATTATCGTAACGGACGATTGATTTTATGACAAGACTTAATTAGAAATTGACTAGGAAAAGCAATTAATCAGTTTTAATTATAAGCTTTCATAATTACGTTAGAAAGTTTTCCGATCCAAAATTAAAGTGCAACTTCTAAACTATATTTAATTCATCTACAGGAATTAAATTACTTCTATAACGTTTATTTTCTTTCATTTATATTAATTTATTCTAAGGCTTAAAAATACCTACTCAGAATTTTAAAACATTATTCTAAAATAGCGTATAATAATGAGTTACCTGTGCATTAATGTTTCTTAGAAATCGTAAATATTTTACGCGTTAAACATGCATCTCCCATTAAGCACAACATAGACTAAAAGCTAGTCACATTTACGTCTTCTGTAATGTTTCACTTCCCACAAAAAGAAAACGCGAATAATACCAAGACAAGCATCAACTCTTGTCGACAAGAAAAGCAATTTTAACCGTTAACTTAATTAACCATGAGAATTGAATTATCGTCAGAATTTAATTACACATCAATCATCCGCTTGATTGATTTCAAAATTTCTCTCATTAACATTCAATCACGCGATAACAATCATCTCAATCATTTGCTGTCCTACGCACCTCTTCGTAAGCTTCCCGTTCCCAAACTATATACAACAGCTCTACATATTACTATACCGGAATAACGTAAAAACGTATTGAGCCATTAACGCGTAGCTGAGCGTCTAGACATTAGCCAAGCGCGGCTCGATTGGAAATCTATTGACTGAGCGCCACGTGCTGGCGAATCACTGCTATATAACACCCGAATAGCCTACTTACGCACAGACACACATACGCACACGTATATACATATATATATATATATATATAGAGGCGAGCAAGTCGATGAATTTTTATCGACTACTTGACTCGGCCCTTTTATACATCCGCAGCCTTACATACACAGGCAGACATCAACTGAACCTTCGCGCGCCGTCGGACGACGATCCGCTTCTCAATTCTCTCCAGATTAAGTAAATCGAATAGTTTCTTCGGCCCACACGAAAGTTATTCATTAGTTTGGTCGATGCTTATGTAGAGTTCTTTTCTCTTTTTCCTCTTTTTTATCTCCTGCTTTTTTCATCCTCTCACTTTCACATCTCACTCTCCTATCGAAGTCTGATTTAGAAGTTAGCATCAAAACTGGTCTATTTATTTTTTCTTTATGCGACTCGTTCGTTCTCAATGCGCAATTGGGCTTTCATGCGTAAATTGTCGATTATTATCCATTTTCTTTCCGTTATCCGATGGCATTTTGTAAAAGGAATTAATGACTCCTCGTACCGACATATAGTAGAATTGAATTAGAAAATTTACTTTCCATGTCGCTCTCATAGATGGAGTTCCTGTTTTAGTATACGTTTCTTTGATTTAAACAATATTATGTTCAATAATACAGATACTTTATGTAAGAAAAAACTTCTTCTACACGGAAGTAAAAAACTCTTTCGAAAGATATTTACTTGTATTCAAAAAGGAATCTTTTCTTCGTGTGCATATATGTGTAGTTGACTTATGGGGGTTATAATTAATAACATCTTACATTTGAGATGAAAAGATTATTTTTCTGATTGTGCTGAGATAACTGATACTGGAGAGAAAAGAAAAGTTTACAGCAGTTATTTAAAGAACTTGAAAACGCAAATTAAAAAAGTACGCTCTCTTCGTTCTATAGATAAAGCAGAGAAAAGCAAAGTTAAAAGTGACATGTATATGAATGCAGTAGAACAATTCAGCTCTCTCGTTATTTTATATCTATACTTTAGCAGAGATTTTCTGAAATTATAGCATGTACGACATCCCGCTTTTAAACTCATTTTTATCCTAAAAATCTTTCATTGTAATATATTATGAATACAAATTTAAACGTATTCTACAAAGTACGGCCAGATGCACTGGTTAATTATTGATTCTTTTATATGATATGTGCCAGCCTGCTTCATAAAAATGAATATTTTTGAGTCAATACTTAAAGTAAATACATACAGTTAACCAGCATAAAAGTTCTGTAATTAAGCACGTTATGACTTTTTCACGCGTTGTGCTATGCAAGAATATCCTTCTCTCGCTGAAAATGGAAAGAACTTTCTGGAATTACTCTTTAGTTTCTGGACGAAACTCGAAAAATAGACTTTGAAAGGTCCTTGAAAAGGCATTAAATACACATTCGTGAGAACTGCATCTAAAACTGTTTAGCGAAGTCGTGAGCTATGCGTTAGGACATTAAAGATGCCACGGAGTTCAAGCAATTACATTTGACGGCGGAACAAAGGTCTCGCTTTAGTTAGTTGCCCGCGAGCTACATGGAAATCTAAACACGTCACTCTTTTCGTAATCTAACACGATACTTTTTTCCGGAACTTTGTTAATGAGTATTTTATTTTTTTTTTATTCTTCAAATTTATTGTAAAAACAAATAATGCAAAAAAATTTTGATACATTAGTTAATGATGTAAGAATTATTTCGTACCTCATAGATATGTTTACACCTAAAATGAAATGTATACATACCTAAAAGGCGTTAGTCTGGCACAATGATGTATTCGATATATCTCTCAACAACCTATCAGTATACGCAGCTTTTTCAAGCATAGAATAAAAAGATGAAATGTTCACACACTGTAGGGTTGAAATTGAATTAAAAGTAATCCCACTCAGCCCATAATTTTGAACCTTTGTCTGGAATCCCGAGAGGAAGTGAGAGAGGAATAAAGAGACTTTCTCGGAATGCAATATCCGTCGTAAACTTTCCTCTCGCTCTCGCTACTTGTCGCTCCTCTTCACTCGCATCATTCTGCTGGAACTTTCACATGATTATGAACGCAAATCAACATTGGAATTCTATCTTTGTCACTCTTAAGCAAAATAAGAACATAAATCGTACATGGACTCAAGTAATACATCTCTCATCGATGAAAAAGGGTTCTCTTACTATACACACAATGATGCAATGGAAAAGGACAACGAGAAAATATTAATAGACTGAAATAAAATTTATAATAAATGTGGAGTTAATCATGTGATTAATAAACACTGGAAAACGCCGCTAATTGGTTGACCTTATCAATAGAAGACGTCTCAAGTGGGCTGAGAGATCCGATATGAATAATGTCCTTTTAATGCCAAATTAATTTTTGTAAAGAAATATCTTGATCGCGAAAGCAGAATAAGTCTCGGTCGTCACGCGCTCCAGATAAAAAGATCGTTTCTCTAAATTCAATAAAGATCTAAATTTCGCGAAGGCCTCTTGCTGCTTGCAGCCTCTCCCTTCCTCGCTCTCTCCAGAAACGTGTCTGGCTTCGCGCACAGCTTCTTCTGCTCCTTCGTTTGGAATGCGCGGCGAGTCAGCGAAGGCTTTGCCGATATAACGAATCAATATAAACGGCCGGGCGCGCCGCGATAGGCGTTGTATAGCTCCTTTTATTTTCTTTCGATGCTCTAGGCGCATGTCTGAAATTGGGACTTAGCGCGCGGGGGTGCGCGCGCAACGGGGGATGAGAGAACAGGGGCTTGATTGTTTTATCCTTTCTTACACTGCTACGAGAGCGCACGAGGCCGGGGAGCAAAGTGAATAAGGATCGAATCGGCGCGTGTAGGCCGCGCGATGGATTTTTATCTCGCGGTTTAGCAGTCGTTAACGTTGAACGCTCCTTTTGTTACTTCTACGTTCGCGAAGGCTTATTAGTGTGTTTCATCGATTGGCTATTGTAGAAGAAAGGTTTTGAGATTGTGTGCAATGTGTGAAAATGGAATGGGTTGAAATTGAACAAAAATTAGTTAGTTGATGAAAAGCATAAGTTAAAGGCTTGTTTCTTATCACAATGGTTTTATTGTTTAAAACTAATGAAATGCAATTATTAATTAAATACTTTTTTTAAATAAAATTAGAACGAAATTTGGTATTTAAAGGATTTACTTTGACACAAGCTATTATGATCTGCAAATAATAAATAAATACCTGGGTAATAAATTAATTTGCAAATTTTAATGTAATATACCGAAGCATGAAACTTGTCTAAACTTTATACGAAAAGAATGTTATATCTCCCGGTCACGGACTCATGAAATTCTAGAAGGCGCTTTCTGACATCAAATGATTAATTTTCACGAACTGCGTATAGCGGACTCTTAAATGCTTCGGTTATAAAAACAGCGGGTTATTTAGGTATTATATACAGTAATATTTTCAAAAAAGCCAATAAAAAGCGGCCTTGATTAAAACGTAAATGATGCTTTAGCCATAAATAAAAGACATCAGTTTTATTGAATTTGATGAAAGTTTTGGAAATTATGAAAAAAATAAGTAAAAAAAGCATTTAAAGTCAAAACAAAGATTTTAATTGCAGACGAATTATATAACATAATTAAAGTTCAATTTTCAAGGATTATTTTAAACATAAGATTATAATTTCCTTATTCAGGCCTAAAAACTGCTGTCGATTGACGTCAGCAGGCAGTGCGAATTTTCTGAAAATCCGTGACCCAGAGTTGACACTCCTAAACAGCTAAATTATTTACAAGATAAGCATACTCCGTCCACGTGAGCAAAAGGTGTTCAAAGTTTAACGAACCAAGACTCGAGTTTTACAGCTCTCCTCAAATTTTAACATTCTAGGTATCTTCGTTTCATTTATTCCCCCTGTCCTCTTTTTTACGCGTCCATATAAAAAGTCAGGCTACAGAAAAAAGACAGAGTCAGCGATGCTTCGCGAAGTGCGAGTTCCAGTTAGAACGCACGATATTAATCAATCGATGCCCAGATTACACGTATCTATATCGCTTTGCCGCAAAAAAAGACTGTATCGTGTACATGGAATCGATCGTCTTCTCTTTCTCACTTTTAGTCGCCGACGAAGGCAAAGCTTTAATGTAAGATAATTCATGCAAGTCAAACAGTTTTTACCCCTAGGGCGAGACGTTCTCTCTCTCTCTCTCTCTCTCTTCTCTCTCTCTCTCTTTCTCTCTCGCTCTCGCGGCTCGATCGGGTTCATTTAAAATTTAAATAATAGAGACCTGGAGCAGATAAGGAAGAAGGCAAGACTGTGGAAGTGTATGGGTAAGGACGAAAGTTGAAAGCCGCGATGTTCCTGCCCGACGAACTTGGAAGTATAACCCCGTATATGTATATGGTGACTTCCATCTGAATAATAACGGCGGACAAGCGCTTTACCTTGTTTTTGCTCCCTGGCTTTTTCGACCCGTAGCCGCGCGTTATTACGTGGTATTTCTTGCGCAACACTTGTTTGAGCGATAAAAGTAAGAAAAGGATCTTTTACGAGGCGAGCGCGAATAGCAGGCGGTGCACACGTGGCCCCTGATGTCTGGGGATTCGATTCGTTCAATATGTAATGAACTAACGTGTCGGCCAGTAAAAGCTCGACCTCTGAGTATTGTGTTTACAGTTTTCATATACTCCTGAAGTTGAGTATTAAGTAGAAGTGAGAATATATTTTCCTTAAGGAGCGGGAAGTGATTTTTAGAATTCACTGATCATAAAATCGTAATATCTTTTAATTTTGAAACAACTGTAAGAGTATATTTTTATATTTTAAAATTGAGAAAATTACTAAAGATGGATTTTGGAACTTGTGTGTTTCAGGATCTCTGAAGAGTAATGACCAAGGAAATGAATATTGCTTACTGAATGGATGGACTTTTCTATCTCGAATTTCCTAGAGCATAAAAAATACAAATTTAAAATTTAACCTGCTTTTCTTCGAACAAAATCTGCTTTTTAAAAAAAAAGATAAAAATATAATCTTAATCATTTTTATAAATTTTAGGTTCTTGAAAAGAATTCTGAAACAGAAGCCAGATTGACTTCCAAATGCACTTTCGAATAACTAAATATTCAGCCCCTTGTGGTCATAAAACGCATTTGTCGGTCAAAAAAACTTCCGAAAAAACGAAACGGATACAAAGCTTTCCCCTCGAGGAAGCAATAAGCAGACCATTAAAACAAAACCAGAAAGAGAATTAAAAAAAAAAGATAGATCGAACGAATAGAGAATGCAGCCGCCATAAACGACCAAAAATACTCTAGACCGTGAAAGGAAAAAAAGAGGGTAGAATGTATATGAACTTTCGCGAGGAAAATAACAATAAAGCAATCAAGCAATTTCGCGAATAAAAATAGTTATTCCTCTCTAGCTGTGTCTCTCGCTATCTCTCCCTCGCGCGCTCTCTTCCCCTCACTCTCTCCTTTTAGCCATATACGACACGATTGCGAGTGTATACACCTTCTAAGATAGCAGCACGGCCATGGCAATCAACATCGAAGAGTCGCAAAGTAGCACAGCCACGCGAGCTGCTCGTAAAAGAAGAAAGAGAGACAGAGAGAGAGAGAGAGAGAGAGAAAACTCACCCCTAACTCCACGTTCTCTTAAAGACACCTTATTCCCTAAAACACACACACACACACACAAAGATAAAACCCTAAAGATACACAGACAGCTGCCAGGGCAAACACAAACATACACAGACAGAGCCTCGTATAAGTGGCTGCAGAGTCACAGTATAGGAGCACCAACAGCACCAACAGCCCCAGTAGCAGCAGCAGCTTCGCGCAATAAACGCGACGTAACTCTCAACCCCCCACCAGCCACTAAAAGATAGTCAAGCCCACACGTGTCCTGGAGCTTTACCTTTACATCTACCAACACGCGAAAACGCCCACACACATGCAGAGTGCAGCGAAGCGTCGAGGCACAGGGGGACTGGGTGACTGGGGGAGGGGGAGGGGAAG
>UELU01137213.1:0-40396 GCA_900490025.1 Megastigmus dorsalis
CGATTGTCGGAACACACCGAGGCACCTGATGAAATCCCCAACACCGCTGATAGTCAGCCATTAGTACATTTTCGGTCTGTCATCGACCTTCAGAGAGAGATAGATAGATAGATAAATAGATTTGATCGCGCCGCGAAAAGGCGAAGGAGTATAGATATAATAGATAAGTTGCGCGAGAGGCTTCTTGTAGACACACCGCATATATGCTTGTACGAGATATTCCATGTCGCGTTGATCGAACGAATAGCGCTGTTAAATTAACTAATGGAGCATTGGTTAGTCTGATTATTCTTATAACGTGCCTTATAATTATTCCATTCTAAAGGAAGTAACAGATATTTTACTTAAAGGACTATCTCAAAAAATATTGCACTGTACATTTATTGAAATAGTATTTACATACTTTTCTAAGCAATCTAGTAAATATTGCAGCTATGGCATTAAGAAAGTTAAACAATGCATAAAAAACATATGGTATGCAGTATAAATCTACTTGGTTAAAAATAAAAATTTAAGAATTATAACCGTCGATTAAAAAGATATCGGTACGAAACGCGCACTATATACCCGTAAATACGTGGCACAAACAGGATATATGTTACACAGTTGCGTATGAAATCGATCGATCGATAGCTTCCATCCCGCTTACCCAGCAGCAGCAGCAACGGCGGAGTGTCTTACTAAAGGCGATGTAACGAAGGTAGACTCTCGGGTGTCGGGCAAACTCGTTTCGACGCCAATCTACCGAAACCGACGACGACGACTACGTCGCAGTTCGCGTGGGTAAGTGCACGTCCTCTACACATATATCGTACAGGCGTGTGCGTGTGTATATACATATATAGGGATAGATTACATCGAGATCGAAGCAAGGGGGTGTGCGCGGGCGACGCGTCTCGGCTGTAATCTCGATGAATGCGTTCAACGGAACGCGCTCTTTTGCGCTCGTGTATATATGTTCGTGCGAGACGAGCGTTTTGAGGGACTCATTTTTTTTTTTGAACGAATGAAAGGTTTGCTCTTGCTTTGGAGAGGGATCGTGATAAAATTTTTTTAGTATTACGTGGGATTGATACGGGGTGGAGTATTAGAGTGTGCGGTGAGCTTTACTCGGGATTTCGAGTGGTTTTACGTAAGGGCTAAAGGCGGGGAAATGGTGTTTTATGGATGGCGATGAAGAGCGAGACTATTTTTGGTTGCTATAAAGATTAGTTGAATTTGCGAACCCCGAGATTGCGAGCTTGATTTCAAACAGACTTTTTATTAGCCACTGCTTTCGGTGTACACCATATACTTTCACAGTAAAAATACACTATGAATCGCATCCATAAATGGATTCACTGTGTTTATGCTGTTATATATACCAGATGGAAAGCAATAAAACATCGTTATTTAAACATTTTCGCATAAAGGATTACGAAAGACGTTGAATACACCAATCAACATTGCAATAGGCCTTTTATATTTTACTTACAAAGACTTAGAAATGTTGAATGTTCCAAATGCAAGTCTTTCATCCATTTACGTAAAAGAACAATTGTAAACGCATCCGCAAACATTTTGAAACCAATTATATTTCTCACTGAACAACTCAACATTTGTGTTTGCTATATAATAACGAACAAAACTCCCACGTCTACATAAATTCTATTCCCCTTTCAAACGTAAAACTCTGTTTATATATAATATGCCCCATTCGTATTTCATCGCATTCCACACAA
Organism: Megastigmus dorsalis; assembly: GCA_900490025.1. Classification (NCBI taxonomy): domain Eukaryota; kingdom Metazoa; phylum Arthropoda; class Insecta; order Hymenoptera; family Megastigmidae; genus Megastigmus; species Megastigmus dorsalis. The sequence continues at coordinate 1,722 of UELU01137213.1, forward strand.
AAATTCAAGCACAACAGAGCGGCACACACATTTTCTTTGATTGCTATGCCTGCCCACATTCTCTCCCTCTCGGTCCAAAAGTAATTCATAAAAAAACTAAGCGCGAGCTCGCACTTGGTCCAACTATGCGTCAACAATTTTCGCACCAGCCCACGTCCCCTTATCTTACTAATTTCCGTCGCACTGAAAAATTCCCTCTCCAGCTTCGCAATCCGATAAAATTCTTCGCGCTGCAACGAGGCGCAGGAACAATGTGCCACCGCGCACTCGTCTCTCTTTCTCTCTCGGAGTGCGGAAATTTTCCTCAAAATACTTCACACATAGAGAGAAAGAACGTCGAAGCTAAAAAAAGACTCGTGTGTGCGCTCGCGAGATTTCTTTCCACCTCTCGATATACCCGGCGCAAAAAGTCCACCCGCCTAATCTCATTAAAGCGATCGGCAATGGAGCGACTTTTAATTAACACACATCGGGGCGTAGAAAGCAGCTCTTCGTGCAAGAGCGTATAACTCATAACGTATAGAATATCCTAGCGTATTGAACATACCGCGCATGTACAGAGAGAAAGAGAGAATAAACTTGGGTGTGAGCTCACAAGCAGCGGCTTTCGTTTATTTGCCCGTAGCTCGCAACTCGCTCCGCACGCTTGTGTGTGTGTGTGTCTGTGTCTGTGGGATGATTGAAGTTGGGCCAGGAAATCAGACTCCGGTTAGACTCGCGCGAGGCTTTAATCATCGACACACGCGTCTCTCCCTTTGTATTTATCCCATATCCTTCTCTCTCTCTCTCTCGTTCTCTATCTCTCCAACTAACTCTCGAGCCTCTTTAGCGCCGCACACACGGTTATCCTCTCGTTCCCGTTTACCTGGGCTAAATATTACCGGCAAGCATAACCCCTATACCGGCTAGTTACCCATTGCACACATCCATTTCGCATATGACCTTCTCTCGCCGTGTGCCGGCGCGATTGATTTTTATCTTTCTCTCTCTCTCTCTCTCATTCTCTGCATATATATCTCGCTCGCGAAGAACTCTAGACGAGCGTGCAGGCAAAAACGCAGCAACGGGTGAAATTGTAAAGGATGGCTTGATTCTGGGCGAGCTATGGATTTATGCGCGAGAGTATAGGCTTATATTCGGGGAAATATGGACTCGGGTATCGGCTCCTGCTGCTGTTGGGCTTTAGCGAGTATTTATAGGTTTCGAACGCGATGTGCAGCTGATGAAGAAGTATGAGCGTGAAAAAAATTGCACACCGAATGCGCTTAATGTGCGTTAATGCATTTCCCGCAATATTTCGCCTGCGAATCAAATGAAATGCGATATCAATGGATATATGTGGAGAATGTTTGGTTTGTATTTTCATTTATTTTCCCCAGAATTTATTCGAAATTATATTGAACTTTCGCTATTTTTCAGCGTGCACAGTCAATCGTAAAGGCAATGAATGTTTTCGTTTATCAGTAGTGTAACAGTAATCGAATCCGCTATTAAATAACGCAAAAAAAAAATGAAAATCATCGAATGCAATAAACCGTCGGGCTTGTTCGTGGAATGACAAATTTTTCGTTTAAAGTTTTTATCGTCCCTCTGCAGTTCATATACGCACGTCATCGAAATGAATTGTATGAAAATAACGAATATTATCAAAAGATTGAATATTGGCTTATAGAACACAAGTGATCGACATCAGGGCTCACTGAAGAATAGCGCAATCAGCTCTTCTATTCTTCTCCGCGCATAAAAAATTCCATTCGAGTTCGTCATCTCTTCAATATTTTCATTTTTTCTTTTCCAAATCTCTCGCATCTTCGATATATAGCTATATAACAAAACCTTTAACCTCTCCCCCCTCCCCTATCAAATTTCGTGACCCACATTGCTTTTATCAACGCAGAAACCTATTATAGTCGTATAATAACCACGCACATTCTATTAATACTCCGTTTTTTAAAAATAACCTTTCTCGCGCACACTGGCAATCTATCGAGAACAGCAGCAGTAGCAGCAGCAGCGTCGAAGAGGTGCGCGTACACGCTCGAGATCTTGAATATATATATGCTTCGTTCGATCATTGCCTTTAAGAGAAAGAGAGAGAGAGAGAGAGAGAGCAGCAGCAGACGCAGCAGCAGCAGCAGCAGCACAAGAGGGGTTGAATATAATATAGAGCCCTTGTGCGAAGCTCCTCCTCCGGCGTATATATAGCGATTTCTCCAGTGCGCGCATTATGTAAGTGATACCAGGCGCGTGGCTTCCTCCGTGTGCGTCTGTGTGCAGTATCTCTCGCGCTTATATATAATGGATGTGTTGAAGCGACGAGCAGCACAGCTGAGGGGGTAAGTGCCGATATGGAATAAAGGGAGATATAGACACGCATGTGTGTGCGAAGGTATTAGAGGCTTGATATATTCATTTGATTATTTTTATTCTCGAGGACGAGGCTAATTATGGCGGCGAAGGGCGGAACGGGTATAGTTGTAAATATTTGGACGGTGAATGTACCGGACGGATGTTAATTGCGGAGGAAGGAAAATTTTCGGCTCTGGCAAACAGTTGTATCGGCCGATCGATTGTTTTATAAACAATGGATAATCGTTGTTTACGAATGGGAGACGAGAATCTCCTATTCTTTTTTTTTCCCTTTCTTTTTTTTAAACGCAGGCTGTTTGCTTTATCGATACTCAACGATTGGGATGGCTCTCTATTTTATCGCTCGTGTCTAGAGGTATGCACGGGCCAAGCTCGTGTGTCGGGAATATTGTTGAACTCTCTTTCTCCTTTTATTATTGATTTTCATTGCGTTTCCCTGTGTTATACGTGAGCCTGCAGCGAAGAATCCGCCGTTAAATTGGGTAATCCATCAAACGCTGTTTTCAGGCTTTTATTTTTTCTTTTGTTGTTTTTCGTTCCTTCGCGCCTGCTTTATTTTACGCGATTGATGCGCGCGATACATTAATTTCGAAATTCCATTATGACGCAAGCGAGTCTATAGGAATTTTTTGCTAATTCACAAAGAGAGATTTTTCAGTAGTTGGAAATTAATTGGAGGAAAAACGTATGCGATTCATGCTGCACGACTCTGTTAAGAACGCGTAAGGTATAAAATACAGCAATCGATCAAAGTTCACTGGAAAGAATGCGTGTCCCGTTACATTTGTCTTTTTCCACTTACAATAGTCGGAATAAGCTCCCGCGATGCGTGTACTCACGAATCTCGTTAATAAGAAACCATCGATAAGCAGAGAGTCCCGTTTCAAAAAACAATATATCACCATATTCAACCCGCACAAAACAGATAATAAATCACATTTCAAGATCCCAACGATTATCTCTACTCGCGGAGATCCATCGCAATATAAAAAAAAAAAAAAAACGGCAAGAAAAGCTAAAATTATACTAATCCCATCGTAGGTCCAACACCCACAGTAGCACACGAGTGGCCCCGATAACCGTCATATCTGCATCTCTACTTCACGGTATACGAGCTCATCGCATCTGCGTTAATCGTGAATTATACCACTGCCATGGGAGAGAGCCTCCGCAAGATGGCAAAATGAAGAGCTCATAGAGCGTAGAGAGTCTATAGGCGAGAGGAGAAAGGAGCCGTAATACACACACACAGAGAGAGAGAGAGAGAGAACAGTATAGGTAATATGGGGCCATAGTAACGGACAAGTATTGGAAGGCCGATTAGGGAGGCCAGACCGCGCGGGGTTATAACGCATGGAGGAGAGTTCCGCTTTAACCAGGGTAGATTATGTTAACGAGGATTATAGCTCCGGTCTCCATGGGCATAAGGTCATCGTCGGAAAAGAGGGGAAGGGACGGTCGAACTTTAACGGATCATCATTGTCATTATCGTCGGACGCACGTTTCCCCCCCCACACACGCACAAACTGAGACGAGGCAGACTGGCATTACGCACGCTAACGTCAAATAATTAGCGGGATTGCTCGTCGACCTCGTCTCGGCACCCGAACAGAGAGAGAGAGAGAGAGGCATCTACACACACTCACACACGCACACACGCGTAGCCGCCACAAGCGCACAAACACGCATACGTAGGTACAAATCCTCTATGCCCTGACAACTGTCCGTTTCACATCCCGACGGTACACGCGCCCCCCGTACAAATAGAAACCTCCTACTACGTCTGTATATGGATATGTGTAAGTGTGTGTGTGTGTGTGTGCGTGTGTGCGCGTGAGTGTGCCTCAGAGGTGTGGGCTAATGTATAGATGTTTCTGCGGGTAGGGAAAAGGCCTCGAATGTCTCTCTCTCTCTCTCTCTCTTGCTCTCCCTCTCTCTCTAGCACTGGCCTCGGATGCTTATTTCACCTCTGGGTACCGTAATCCGGCTACATTCCTGCCTTGGCCATAATTTATAGGAACAATATTCGCCTAACCGCAGTCCCAGTTCTCCAAGTGCAAGAGAGGGAGAGAGAGAAAGCCACAATAGAGAGATACAATCCGCCGGTGGTAGTGCTGGTGGTGGTGGTGTTGCAGCGGTGGTCGTTGTCGCGATGGCCCCCCGCCGCCCGCACCGCCGCTGCCAAGTGCGCGCGGAATTAGCAATTGTGTGGAGCTCGAGCGGACGACGCTCCGAGTCGTCTGATAAATACCGTTTTCACGGGAGACGGGAGGGGGATGGGGGGCTCCAAGAGATGCGCGCGGAATCCCAGCGTCTTCCTATTCTCTCGATGCGATTTTTCCTCGGTGAAATGGGTTATAAGAGGATGGAACGCGATTGTGTGCGGTTGTGTTATGCTCGTTTCTATGTGGCGTTATATTGGAAATCTTATGCACGCCGCGATGGGTATGCCGTCTCTATTGGAATCTCGGATGTATTTGTGTATTCGAGAATTATATCGTGGCGAGCCGTGATAATGCGAAGGTGAAGAAAAGCACGACCGACTGATGATTATAATGATTTTTTTAATCAAAATTCAACTTTGCAACAAGAGGGCAAAAGCTTCCAATTAAAATCAGATGCATGGGGATTACATATAATGTGTATGTTACAGCGTCAACAGAACCTTGATTAGGGTGATTTCGTATGTTGACGTAATCGGCTAATATATGCTTAGGTCAATGATGAATATATTACATTTGTGTTATGGCAGTCCTTACGACGTCACGCAACATTTTCATGTCAAATGTTTCATTGCATATATAATAATAACTTTTATACTGTGCATTTGCAAACAAATTCGCACAATATCTATTCACAATGCGCCATTAACTTTTCTTTCATACAATTTATACAGTTTTTCCAAGAAACAATACTAGAAAACCTACTTATATATAATGCTTTCAAAGTTTAGTTTCTTCGAGAACAATTTAGGCGGGTGGAGTATAAGAAAAGGTCTCGTCCACCTAGATAATGGACTTCAATCATCCATTCCTTCCGCCATCCCCAAAAGATAAAATGATCGTAGCATGCTAAAAACCCATACCGGTTACACCCTACCTCTCGAGCACTTTTTCGCATGCAACGTAACGCGGAACTATATGCGCTAATGTATGTCGAAAAAATACCGTACTGCAGCCGCTAAAACAAACGAATGATTAAGCTCCAATCTAACCTCCTCTATTAGACCCGGAGAGTGCCACGATATCAAAAGCCCACGATATAACGAAGTGCCAACGATGGAGTCGCTAAAAATGAATTGCTTATCGCTCAATTGGTACCATATATATAGATCTCGCTTACTTATACTTAATTGTATATATACGTGGTGGATCGGCTCGTAAAAAGAGCGAAGGAGCTGGATTGCGAAGGCAGGTAGTCAAAGCAAGAGAGAGGGAGAAACTTGGGCACACGCAGCACTTAGGGAAATGAGGCATGAGCTGGTGCAGGCGCGCGGAGACGTTGGAGCCTGCGTTAATGCTACATTATACCAGCGTGCATTACGCCTCCATCGGGCGGTGACGGCCCTGAGCAGTGGTACTGCCGCGCAAGCATAGTACCGGCACCTCTCTCTCTCTGTGCACGTGTGTGTGTGCGTGTGCAATCAGTCTGGCGAGCCTACAAAATATATCTCACCTGGATTCCGCACGTTGTGCAATGCCGACGCACAAGGCGCCAGGCTTATATCCATCATTCAGCATTTTTTCATCGCTTCTTCTTCTTCGTCACCGTTGTCTATAATGAAAATGCATCTGAGGCTCTTACGAGTTTATCCCTGCAGCCTTTGTGGTACGGTGGAATCGAGGCTTTGTGGGGAATAGGGATTGTGCATGGGTTTAAGTGAGAATATGGGGGTAATTAATTGTGTTTAATTAGGCGGATATGAGGAATTGAATGGTATAACCGATTGCATATTACGCTTGACACGCTCGAATGACGTTCTTGTCTTAGCGCAGTACACCGCTTTATTGCTATTTGTGCTCAGTCAACTAAACTTTGTGATACTTATGATGTAAATTTTGTGATACTTAAGCCATAACAGAATGAAAATGTTCCCTTACTTTCTTCTTATATTCTGTATTATTTTAGTTTGATCGGTCTGCGAGCCGTTACACCTATTATAATAATATATACCTATGTATAATAGAACCCTGCGTTACATAAGATGTGACATTCCTTATAGTTTGAAACTCGCAGAATCCAGAGAAAGTCTAAAATTATTTTTCGAAAGAAAAAGTATAGTGATAAATGTTTGTATCTGAAGAACGAAGGGCTCCCTGGGGTGTGATTAATTAAGTAGGTCGTTCATAAATTATTTTATATTAGCGATGCATTCAACGTACTCGAAACTTATTAAATTTCATAATTAATTTAGCATATAAATTCAACTATTATTATTAGTTATTTCCCAAATATTACAAAAATTTTACATGTTGTGCAATACTTTTATAACGGGAGTAATGCAACATTTTATGCTGAGACCTTGATTTAACAATGGAATGGTTTTTTACTCTATTTACACGACTCTGTTGGATATATATACTACTTAAAAAGTTTGCAAGTATTTCGAGCTAAGTGTAAAGTGTATAAGCTTGGATTTTTTATCGAGCCCTGCAATATTCCAAATTAATTATTAAGTAAAATTGATTTTTTTTCCAACATAAGAGAACAAAATTCGTGTTTTTAGATAGTACGCGCAGCGAACAATCGTTTTTAGATTGTCAATAAACTACTTATCCTTACAAAATACCAACATAGTTTAGCTAAGAAAAGCGAAGAAACAATGTGGCAAAGTATTCGTATACTTTGATGAAAACCACAGGCTCACTTTACCCACAAGAGAAAGAGAGAGAAGCCGCGCATATTCCAACGCTTCTCTTTCTTTTCTCGGGCGGCGCAGGTATATAATCGAGCCTAGCTCTCGACATTGACCCGCTATAGGCCTCGCCAGTCCCTCGCGGCACTTTAAGCAGCGGCGAAATTCACGGCTCTGTTTTTTTTAATAATAGTCTGCATATTCCTCCGCCTCTGATTAAAAAAAAACTGGTTTTACAGCGCGGAACAAAAGTGCAGTTTCACTTGCATGGTATTACCATATATATATGTATATATTTGCGAAGAAGGCAAAGATCGTTATGTCGAGACTCGCAATCTTGGCTCTCTAATGATTATTGCATATTTTGCTATATAAACTCGAAAACAAAGCGTCAATATATATTCCATTATATTTGCCAAAGGTACAAGGACGTAGCCGCAGCTTTTATTTCCACGTCAAATCGATATACCCCTCATTTAAATTAATTCTCGCGCACCCGAATACAACCTAGTCTGCATTTCTGTTGCTTCTCTCTCTCTCTCTCTCTCTCTCTCTCTTGTCTATTATTCACACCCACATAAACACGTAACTGGCACTCGACACACACACAGACACATACCCACACAGAGAGCGAGATAAACCAGAGTGAGAGAGGAGACGTTTGGCCAGTTCAGGCGTGAATATCGCGGACGAGAGAGCCCCGGAAACGAGAAGCGGCGGACTCCCTTTTTCCTCTCTCTGTCTCTCTCTTTCTCTCTCTCTCTCTCTCTCTCTCTCTCTCTCTCGACAGCCGCTATAATAGTCTATGAAACCAGAGGAATCCCATTGGCAAAAATAACGAAGGACCGAGATGGAGTGAGGGCGAGTGCTTTGTTTGCCTCGGCAGCCACTCAGGGCAGCTCTCGATCCGATAACATCAACCGTCTCTTATTCTCTCTTACATATATATACAGTCTTCTCTCTCCGACCAGAGAGAGAGAGAGAGCGAGAGGTTAAGTTGCATTTGTTTATTGCCGCGGCGGAAGGAAAGAGAAAAGATATCGCTCGAGCGATAAGAGAGAGAGAGAGAGAGAGAGAGAGGGAGGGTGGGAGTAGTTGAAGGCTGCTGCGGGTTATATGCGAAAGAGAGAGAGAGAGAGAGAGAGAGGGAGAGCGGAAAAGAAGAGGTTTCCTCCTTCTCCTCCTCCTCCTTCTCTTGCCCTTTGTCACCTTTGAAATGGAACCTGTCCTTTTCAGTTGCTCTCTCGGCCCCGCGTATTATTGTAGAAGCATCGCGCCCGGGTATAGGCCTCGAGAGGAGATGGAAGTAAGAGAGAGAGAGAGAGAGATTCGTCGGGGGGGCCTAAATGGAGTCGAAGCGGCGAACCTCTCTCGACCTTTATTGCACTCTTGACCGGCAGCTCTGTATAAGCAGTAGTGGTTATAGGTAGACACGCGAGCGAGTATAAATTCGAGGCAGCTCTTGAATCTCTGACGATTATTCCTTCGTTTCTTTTTTTTTTCTTCTTCTTACGGATTTTATTGTTTCGAGTGCTGCAGCCTCGTGACTTGTCTAATGCGGGATGAGCTTGATTTCTCGGCGGATTGCTGATGCGTCCCGATTGGCTGCTGGGTATAGCGGTGTTGGAGTAAGGTTAATTTATGTAATGCTAAGGAATCTTCTGAATTTTTTCATGAAATAAGTGTGATTTTGATATTTGAATAGAACTTTTCGCTCGTTATATCGAACTCTGCGTTTATCAAACGAAACGTAAAAGAAATATGTAAAAAATATAAAAAATAAGAACGACTCGAAAGCCGACTAAAAGTTTTTTCATATATACTGCACACTCCTGCACAAATCGCTCGAAAGACTCCACGTATACGTACTTAATCGGCTAAAATACCCGAAAGCGCTCGGCGTATATAGAAAACTCGGGCGAAAGTTGCGGACTGTTATAATAGATTTAAGAGGAAGGTTTCCTTTCTTCGCACTCGTTCATGCCGCGAATCCCCCAGATCTATGTGCAGAACTGGGCTGCTACACACACACATACACACACATCAGTGGTGGATATTTCAGGGATGAATGTAAGGGGTTGTGCTCGCGTATACATGTTTGCGAGAGCGAGGGAGTGTGAATTTCCGCGAGCAAAACTTTTCACGAATCGACCCGTATATCTGTATTTATTACAGTTGGCGTAGGCGCTCTGTAAATAGTCGAACTTTGTTGTTTCGAACATATACCCAGGCGAACGATAAGTCATGATGAATTCGTTGGCCTGATGTTGTAAATTATTACGCATTACATGCAGCCTATATGTGGGTGTGTGTGTGTGTGAGTGTTGAATATTCCACGTCAACTGGGACGGTCAACAATTTCGTAATGGATGCAACTTTGTACAATGGCTGAGAAGAGCAGGAATCGGTTTAAATTTTCGCGTAGGGTAACAATTTAAAAAACAAAAAATTCAAATCTTAATAATTCTATCTTCTGATCTCTCTGATTAATATATAAATTTATGAACTCTTAAAGGCAATTTTTTTCGACGATTATTACGAGCGCATTTTTGAAAATGAAATACATTTTTCAACATCTTTAATTTCACCTAAAAAAATACTTTTGTCAACAAAGCTGGCATTTCTTAATGTTTTTCTCTCTCGACTTTTTGTTTGCAGTGATACGGCTGCGAGACCTGGAAGCTGAAAAATGGCGACGGAGGTCAGAGCCGCCAGGCCTACGATGCCCACGATAACGCAATCCAAGAGGCCTATATTAATTTATCCCACTGGTAAGCATGGTTTACTCTTTATATCCATAACTAATGGCTTTAAAAGACAATTTTTCATTTCTCGAGAATAAATTTGCATACATGGCAATATTAAACTTTTTTAATAAATGTAAAAATGATGAGTAAGCTGTGATAACCGTAATTGATAGACGTGCTTCACATTTTTAAGTATACAATTCATCAAAAGCAGAGTGAAAATTAGGTCTTGCTAATACATGAAAATCATCTATATAAGGGTCTGATCGATGCCAGAACATATCTACTGATGAACGTTAAAACGCCTTTTAACTAAAAAAAGAATTATGCGTGCTTTTAGTAATTACAATGTATTTAATAGAAAATGTGCTACTTTACGTAAACAATTAATCGAAGGTTGCCTTACCTGCCGCAAATAAATTAATTCCGTTATACATAAGAAGCTTACGCGTGCGTCATTACAACCCCCTAATAAGAAATAATGGTATTTTGCACGCACTTATATCTCGGTCGCTTGTACACACTTATTTATTATCAAGGCTCAGTTACCTACCAACTCATTTAGAAATAAAACTATATTATCAATCACTTTGGTTGCGCGTACGGAACACATATGTTTCTTGTAGCTTCGCCAGCCTATAGAGAAACAAAGCTTTTGCACAGATTCTTGTTGAGTTTTTCAAAAGTCGGACTAGATCATTGATCAGGATTTCGTAGAGCTGTTTCATTTGTCTTAGTTGTCCAAGTTATTCTGCTGACGCGTAATGGAACGACTGTTAAGGATATTCTGGCTATACAATCAAATCCAAAAGTTAATTAAATTTAAAAATTAAGCTTTTATGATTTTAAAATAAATTTTTATACAGAATAAACAACAAATTTTTAAACAGAATATAAATAACTTTTAAGCGAGCTTCTCAATCCTTCTAAAATTTTGTGGGTAATCAAGGCGCACGTCAGCGCGCCACAGGCAAGTATGTGGCCCGCGGCGGCATCGACGACTGTACTAATATATACATCAAAATTGGGGTTTTCTAACCTAAGCAAATTTTGTACCTTACTTATTTTATCTATTGATTAAATAATCGTAGCTTGTATGTATATCAAACTGAAGGTTTTTTAATAAGTTTTCTATTAAAAAAAGTATGCGTCTGCAGCATGTCGTTCGATACTGCCAGCATTGTCAATTTTCGACTCGGCCAGATCATTTCGGGAAAAATGTTCAGTCTGACAAAATGTCAAGACTTTTTCGGATATAGGATCGTATAGGCGACTCTATATACTCCGACTGTAGCAAAACAGTGCAAGACTTTTCGGGTATAGGGTCGTATAGGCGACTCTATACGTTGACTATAGCAAAAAGTGCAAGACATTGCAATACCCACCTGTTGAATGTGGAGCGTGCTACGTTGTCTGCTTTCGTGGTCGTTTGAGTTTAAACAGAAAAGAAGAAGAAAGCAGACGTGTACTTATGCTGTGTTTTGATGATATTCTGATCAATTAAAGAAGTTAGTAATAATTAATTTAATGAATACAAATAAGGCGGATTAAGGTTATGTTTTATATTTTTTGTTCTTGTATAAGATAAAATATCCAATACCTGGACACATTTTTTAAAGCAATATTTAACATCGATATTTTAAACTGAAAGTCTTTTATTTATACATTTTTTTTGTTTTAATATACAATTTGGACTCTTATGAGTCGATTAAAAAAAAAAAGTTGTGATTGAGCTCTTTAAAGGTAAAATTTAATCGTATTAAAAAATGTCGCTATATGGTAGTAGTTGGACAGCCTCATCGGCTGAATCCAGTACTTGGACACATTTGACGCTAGAAGTTGGACAATAGATATAATACTTACTTTTCTTCATGTTAAATTATGGTTATAAGAATAATAATTAATATATTGACAATTTAATTAGACAATAATACTACTAAGAATAGGTAAATAATACAAATTCTAAATTTTATACTTTTAGTACATAACTAGATTTATTTTTACAAAAATAATAATTTTAATTCTGCTAATACTGACATAAATACTTATAAATAAATAAGTTTTTCTTTTTTTACTTTAAGTTTAGTTTTCAAAAATTCCATTTCTTGATGGGGTGTTTCTAATAATCGTTCTGCAACGCTGGTCATTTCTGATGTAAAATTGTCTGAACTTTCGATCTTTGTCGTCAGAATTGTAAGAAAATGTATAGTAAAAAAGTTATAATTATTTGTTTAACAAAAAACACAAAATTACGAGTGCAATTTTTTTTTCATTTAGTATTTTTGCATCGAAATCGTCAGTAAATTTCAGTGGTTAGAGTAATTTTTGAAACCATCGACCCTAACCTTTAAAGCCTCGTCGAATTTTTTCGATTTCATTCATTAGAAGCCAAGATATTGTACTTTAAATGTTGGAAATAATGTCAAATACCTAAAACATGTACTATTTCGTATTTTTACAGTATACGATTTAATGAAAAAATTTGCCATAAATCTAACTAATTTTTCTATAGAGCTTATCTTTAAACTTTAATTTAATTTTTTAGTGGACTATGTATAATTTTTTTAAGTCGAGATATCGCAGTATCAAGAAAAAACTCATGTTTTGATATTTCCATGTTTTGCACCAACATGAGAACTGATAGGTTCGTAGTTTAAGATTATCAAATCTTGAAATTTCAATATCTTGGTTACAAAAAATAGCACAGAGTCGACTAAAAAATGAAATTAAAGTTTAAAATGCAAGCTTTCTATATCAATTAATGAGAGTCGTAGCAAAAATTTACGTATACTATATAATTCGGAATTACTGAATTTTATTTTACTTCATGTGTGTATTCAATGCTCTTTCACTTCATTCTGCGTCAAAACCTCAACATTTTCAGGTATAAACGTAATTAAAATCATCAAAATTACTTAGCATATAACATTTCATGTTATCTGATCCTCGTAAAAAGACACAGATAAATATTTCACTTATTCCAAGCAGAAAAATCACATACATAATACGCTAATTTTCAACTCCGTAAAAACTGCAGACCACAAGGTCCCACCCCCCAAACAGCATGCACTTACAGTTTATATATATTGCCGAAAGGAAGCCACGGCGGCAAGCTTGCGTGTGTGCATTCTAATCCCGATCCGCGCGCGATATTATAAAAGGCACATCTAAATGCATTCGCTCGGGCGAACCCAGGTGCGGACCTCGCGCAGAAATCGAACTGCGCGCAGATATATATATATACTATCTATACGCTGAATGGAAATCCTCGTAGCCGAGTCACGCGCGATAATGTCCGGCAAATTGGAAAATATATATGTGTGCTCTCGTAAAAGGCTAAGGGAACGGCAAATTCAAGGTAACCGATACGACTATATCGTACCTGGACACACGTACAGACTACCAAGAAAAGCTCCTCGAGGTGCGCGTGATGTATAACACTGCTCGTTAAAGGATATCACGCGATACACATTTTCCTCGAGCAACTGTTACATACACACATACACACCTCCTGGAGGTCAATATCGCCATCGTTATTTAGGGTATTTATATATATATGTATGTACGCCACCTTGACCCCATCCCTCTACTTGGAGCGAATCGTTTAGTTCGCCTATATACACACACGCTAATTTCCATTGCAGATGACGTGTGTTCCAGCGTCGACGGCGCACCCCCGCGTTTACGTGTAAATATATATACATAATACGAGCCTCGTGAATAATTGAAATTTTCCCTTCTTACATAATGCGCCGAGAGAGACGCTCGTCCCGGGGCTTTTAAGGCGCACATCCTTGAAATAGTCTTTGACGAGGCTCTAGCGCAAGCGATAAACGGCTCTTGATAATTTTCACCCTCTCTCCCGCGTATGTATTGGAGCCACGAAGACTTTGCACTTGACATTGTGTGTGTGTGTGGGTGTGGGTGTAGACGGGTTCGAGGGTCAGATGAGTGTCGAAGATGTTGTTGAAGGATTTTCTCACTGGCGCGTGAGTTTCGATCGTGCGTTCGTTTAAGACAGGCTTAGTGATTGTGTACCGGAAATTTTCATGTTCTTCAGATTATAGAGAGAGAGAGAGATTGTATCTTTACGTTGTGTAATAAAGAGCTTTGTCGAATGTCGTTTGAAAAATTTGCATAAGCTCGTTCGAGGCTTGGTTTATTATACGGCGAGACTGCGTGTTTGACTCGATTCCTATATAAAATGTTTTCGCGCAAAGATAAGAATGAAAGTAACATTTATTGTGTATTTATAATTACGTTATAATATATTTACACTTTATCGTCCCCAATGATATCATCAAAGTATTTACTCCCACGTAATAAATACCGAATCCCCATTTATCCCCGAAAGTATGCATATAAAATATGAATAATCGTTTTATATTACCGGTTAACGCTAATGTGCAAATCAAATCTATTATGCCGTCCATAAAGCCTTTAATGCCGCAGCGAATTTGATATTTTAATTTGTACATAAAATATTAAAATCATATTCAAGATCACGAAGATATTATATAGAGCGGCGCGTGCGCGCGGTACACGAATGCAGCCAGTACTAAAATCTCGTCTTCCATGCATAACTGACGCGCTCAGCTATATATACATAATGCGGATTAAATTAATTTTGGGAGTCTATTAAATATTTAACGCGAGATATGCAAAATTGGTATTATATCTCTCAGCTCTGAAGACTGCACCCAATGTTGCGCGAATGAATTTGAACGTCAGACTGATGGACTGTACTACATAATTTAGGTAACAAATCAATGCCAATTTTTAGGTATAAGTCTATACTTCGTTCATGCACACTATGATGCTATTGTTTGCGAAACTTTCTTGACTTATGATGGAAATTAAATCTAGAACATTATTGTTTAAATTAGTGAATTTTCAAAGCTTATTATTGTTGTACTTGGTGTATTGTGTATTTGTGTATTGTACAAAAATGAATTTATCCATTAATCTAGCCAACAAATTATGTTACGGTGGATGAAATTTAATATTTAAATCAAAAGCATTCATGGAAAAGTTAATTAATGATTTATAGAAAACGAGTATAAATAGTCGCACAATAAGTACTATAATAAATAAGTTATTAAATATTGAAAGCATAACCGAATTAATCTATTGAAATTTAATTATATATAAAAGCTCAAATATACAGAACTGAAATGTTTGATAAATTACCTCGAATTCCATTCTAGAGAATCAAATCAATCTTTTCCATGCATTGAATAGGTATAATCATTAAACATTTACAAATACATATATATATCCAAACGGCGTTAATATGAACGCGTCCTAAAAAGTCTGACGAATGATAAGTCTTTGACGAGTCCCGCGAAATTGGCTCTCTCTCTCTCTCTCTCTCGTGTACAGCGCGCATCGGGGGCAATTTTTCTTCACACAGTGGAAAATGCGCCATTATGGAGATTGGCGTATATATCGGAGGCAAAAGAATTCTCAGATCGTCGTCTGCGGCGGCGGCCCACAAGCTGCAGTGGAAAGAAGAGAGGAAGGCAGCGGCGAGTAGAGTAGAAGATTTCCCCGCTGTGCAGGTCGTCCGCTAGAATCGTAGGATTTCAACTATTTCGAGGAATCCCCGCGCTCACCGATGGCGCACATTCGTCGTCGCGTAACCGCCACCGGCCAAACCACAAATGGCATTCGCGGATCGCGGAAGCCGAAGCGCCGCTGTACTGCTGCTGCAGCTGCCGTTTTCTTTAGGGCGCGCGCAAGGGAAACGAGGCGGGAGAGGATTACCCAACTGGCGGGTTCACTTTACAATTATATATATATATCTATAGGTGCAAAACAATTTTTGCCCGCGTTTTCACTATTCACTGGAGCTCCATAGCTTCCTCGCGGTCATATTTCATTCATGTTTGTAAAGCGCGCCGGGGCAGAATATAATTACAATGATTCGCGCATATCGTTTGTATATATAATACGTTTATTTATGATATATCCGTTTATAGTATTCGCACCGCCGTGAAGACTGAGAGTTTCTTTGACCGAATGGCTTTGCGGGAGTTGATGTTTATTTAGTGCAGAGGATAGGCTGCAGCCTAAGTTTCGCGCGTGTTTTTAGATCTGGACCCCGTGCGCCTTTTGCCCGAATGCCTCTGATTTGAATATATATATATATATATATATATCTTCGCCGCAGATGCGAAAAGAAGGTTCTATTTATATATATACCGAATGTTTCGAAAAGAGTTTGACCGTTACTCGTGATAATTATTAAAGCAAACATTCCACAGGAAAAATAGTGGATAACTATACTTTTTAATCCAACGAGTAACAACAAAATAAAACAATATATATTATGGATTTTAAGTTCAAAATCGCAAAAAAGAACGAGAAAAACACACACTTTCACCGGAAATAAAACTGCATCCGCACTTCCGCGGTGGGAAAACTAATTTTTTACAGCCAACAAATAGCGTAAGCCCGTAGTGACGCGAGGTGCGTTCGCCTATACATACAGATCCGAACGCGCAATGCTTGCAGGGGGAGTTGGCCACGGGCCGAGTTATTGACAGGCGCTTTTTTATCTCCCCGGCCTATATATACTCCAATAAGTAACGGCGCTGCAGCAAAAACAAAAACAGAAAAAGAGCGCGCAAACTCGATAGCCTTCGTTGATGCCGTACATATTGAGAAAAGCGAGAGAGAGAGAAGGGGGAGAAAAAAGAGAGGCAGAGTAGGATGAGTGATAAGCGTCGGATAGGACTGATCAATTAGATCCGAATTCGATTGATTGGCTAAATAGCCTCTCTCGGGCGTGTGCTTCCAATTCCTCTTTTCTCCCCCTAAGTTTTATCAGGAATAATTACTTGGCCTTTTAACTGGAGGGTAGGATCGGAACACCGGATGTACGCGTATATATGTGTGCGCGTGAAGTGTATTTCCTTTACGGATGGAATTTGCAGCCGTGTTTGTTTGTAGATAGGCGGGCGCGCCCCTTTCGTCCATCTTTTATCGATGCGTTTACTTTGGAGCTATAGTGAAAATTTTGGGTTCGTTTTCGCCGAGAGTTTGTAAGGGCGGAAGATGAGAGGCCGGGTTTCGTTAGCTGCGAGCCGCTGCCAAGTTCGGATACGGTAGTTTGAAAGCTAACGAGTTGGACGATGCTCCTCTCGGCCCCTGAGGCGTCATTTGCGAATTTCTCGACTTTTTGTTTTCAGCTTTTGACAAGTGTTATTTGTTGATTGTGTTAGCGAATCGTCTGCGTATGTAATTGTGTAATTGCTCAATCGTGATTCAACTATTTAGTTTATACTCAACCGCAATTTCCGTAATGAAAGATGAATTATATATAAAGTAAGTTTTGAAATATAAATAAAAATGTTATTTTTTTCTCGGTCTAATATATATATGATTGATTTTATTTGTAATCGTAATATATATTTATTCGTTAAGTTAATTAAATAGTTAAAGGAGAAAAATTTCATCAATTCAATTAATTCAACATTCAAAATCCATTAAGAGCTTTCAGCCTCACACTTTCCATTGAACAACGAACTTCGATTTTGAAATAAAAGTCAACCTTTTCATTTTTTAAAGAGTAAAAATTTAATCGACTATGACGATAGCTAAGAGCCATTTCAAGTTTAATATAACTAATACCTGCAGTGTCCAGCTAATTACCCTTATTTTAAAAATAATAGTATTTGCAGATTATATATATGTACAAGAATGTGCAAATAAAAAAGTTAGAAACTAAATTAAAGTAAATGTCTAACATTGTTTAAAATTTTTTCATTTTTTATTACACAAAATTCCGTCGTACACTAAATATTCATATATTTATTTATACAGGTTCACACAACGATTATACAGCTTTACTCATATATAAAATCCTAAAACTTGTATATCAATTTCCGGAAAAACCAAATTCATGGGTCAAGGATCTTTATTATATATATATATATATATTTCTTTATTATATATATTTCCATGAATATATATCAGCCTTTATCATCCGTATATACACAGGGTGTACCGCGCGGTCGCGAGCATATTTCCAAGAAAGATTTTCCAGGAAAACGAAGTAATTTTCGTGCGGGGCATATCCCACAATCGCTCCTCTTTCTCTCTATGCAAATAATCGAGCGCACGGAAATTTTCGATGCGACCGCCCGCCGCGCGCACACAGCCATACAGGCCGACACACATGCACGCATGCACACGCGGCCGAGGCTTCGAAGTAAAAATACCGGAGAGCAAGGAGGAACGAAGCTCTCGCGCGCGGCAAAAAAGCCTCGACGCTTTATTGGAAATATTCAAATAGGTAGGCATTGTGGTGATCAGTGAAGAAAAATCTCTCTTTGCGACGTCCTCCCGGATTCGCCTCTCCCTCCTCCTCCACATCCCGCAAATAATTCCATAAATTCGTGCGAGGTGAAGAGAGAGAGAGGGAAAAAAGGGGCCTCGAGCGCGTGGAAATTTATCGCGTCGCCTCGTAAATAGATTTCCGCCTTGCGCGCCCACCGCACAACCACCACCAACAACCGATGTCTCGAATTTTCTATCGACGAGTTCTCCGACAGAGCTTATATAAAGGCGGGGAAGGGATTTTTTTGCTTTCGTCTGCCTGCATCGCATTGAAATTTTTTCTTCGCGCGAGCCAATGCCGAGCTTTTGCGTTGGGAATTATACAGATAGCGTGTATTTTTGCTTATTTTCAAAGGAAACGATACGAAAATTTTAATGTTTCCTCTTGCTGCGCGTTATGTCTGCACTCGAGTATAACACACTGTATGCGCCAGCTTCGTGCGAAAACATTTCCCTATGCATACATATATGTATAGTGCTCTCGAGTTTCAATCTCGGAATATTGCATTCGGTGCGTGATGTATTCGAAAAGATACGATAAGAAAAAGTGCATCTGCATCTAAAGCACATTATAAGACAGGTATTTAAGATTCGAAAATATAGATTAGTCCTTGTATATACATATATATTTCGTATAACCTTGATCGACGATGCACAAAAGCTCGTGCCACAATTTCAAATTGAACCTCTCGTGCACGAAGTACAATTTCACATGATTACCGTGTAATTAAAACGCATCCCGCACACGCTCACATCCACCTTCATGGATCGCACGCACGCAATGTCGTCGAGGTTCTGTTTTTTTTTTCCTTTTTGTTTACGAACTCATAAGGCACGAGGCACAAGGACAAAGCGCCGCAACTGAGGACGCAAAGTCAGTCGTTTGACACAGACAACAAAGTGGCACACCTCGCACGTATAAGTAAACAACGCGCATACCAGAGAGACGAGAATCGTGAGAATCTTGACGTATATAGGTATACAAGTAAACAAAGCTCGAAAGCTCGAGTCTCCGCGCATATAAACAGCTCTAAAAGGGGTTGGTAGGGATCGAGCTACTGCACCTTAACGCGTTTATCTGTGTGTGAATATTCCGACTGGGGTATATTATAAGGGGCAAATAAACTCGCGGGGGCTGCTCTCCTCGTCCTCGATGTCGGTGAATGATACCCGAGACCGATGTCGTGTATACATACATATATACGTCGTGGAAGAAGTGGATGCGCGACGATCCGGTGTGCGTTAAGAGGGAAAGCAGTTATATAACTTTGCCGAAACTCTGAATAGATCCTCAAGTCGGCGCGGCGACGGTGTACGTGTGGGAGACCTTTTTTCGCGAGGGAATTATATATGACGAAGCAATTAGGATGAATGAATGGGAGAGGTTCTTCTTCGCGGCAGGAAGTGGCGTGTATATATATATATATATATATAATACTGGAAGGCTGGAAGGCTGGATATTATGCCTTCCTCTTGAAATGCATATACTTATAATTTTGCAGAGAGATGGAAGTGGGCGTTTTTAAAGGTGGCATGAAAAGAAAAAAGATATATATACACACAAGTTAAAATTATAACGCGTCGAAACAGCATTGGAAAACTAATTCGGACACCGAATATAGCTGGTATATATAGGAGGCGCGAACGTCGTACCCAATCCATAACCCGTAACAAGCTCGTCTTAATAATTCCCAAATAATCGTTCTTCATTACCCGAGCGAACGCGCATATAGCGCTTAATCCCTCCCCATCGCATCCACTCTTCGTCCACTTATGCTCACAGCTCGTTTGCATAATCTCCACCTGCATATATACACATATATAAGAAGCATTACCATAGGATCCAGCATATCATATACCTATACACATTCACTCACCTATATCGATCTCGTCATCTATATATGTATACACATCAGCGGTAAACCGTTGTAAGGAGAGAAGGGGTTATAATCGTTGAAATTTTTTGGTCCCCTCTTACTCTAGTCTCGCCGGAGAGCATAATCGTGCCGATAGTCTCGTGCATCCTTGGCTTCCCGCTGCTGGCGCTTCTGCTCATATGCTGCCTGAGGAGGAGGGCCAAATTGGCGAGGGCAAGAGCCAGACGACGGAACTGCGACGTCGAACACGGGGCGCTGAGCCTCGTCAGGTTCAGTCCGGTTCATAGACTCGGTGAGAATTTACAACTTCGCTTTAATCTTTGCATACATACATATGTATATGTGAGTGTGTGTCTGTGTGTGTGTATGTGTGTGTGTGTGTGTGTTGAGTTGAGTTGAGATGTGCATGGTTGGGAGGAATTCCATTTAAGAGTGGGGAAAATCCACATCGCGCGCAGGAAAAGTTTTGAAATGAAAAGTTGTGATAACGCAACGATTTAATTTATTTGCTAGAAATATCTACTCAAATCTTGACTTTACTTTGATTTATATACTCTTTACCTATTATTCTACGATTATTATAGAAGTATTAAAAATAAAATAATTACATAACGTACGTTGTATGCCTTAGAAATGCAATTACGATTGAATTTGATTAATTTATATTCATGGATAAGATGTCATCAATATTTTATTCTTTACGTAACCTTATTTAAAGCTGACACAAGCTCTAACAATTATATACACATCTCGCATTTGCTTATATGATAATTAGCTTATGCTTCCAAAGCAAAACGTAAAGCAAAAGCAACGTGTTTGCATTTTCAGCAGAGCCATTTCTCGCATTCGCGCACAAGATTAATTACACAAAAGGGAGTTAAATTCATTTCCAGAAGTCTGTAGAATTAAACGCTCACCGGTTAAAGGCACGCAGCAAAACGACAAAAAAAAAACAACATATTTTTCTCCTCGCGAATTGCGCTTACAGGATCTTCAATATTAACGCACGCGGCGCAAAGGATGTTGTATAAAGACGCGCCGAGGCTGCATTATACTATATATGTCCTTTATCCGCACATTACGTTTTTTTCCCTTTTGCGTTAAAAAAAGTGAGAGAGAGAGAGAGAGAGAGAGAGAGACCGACACGTATTCGTCTACTTTTCATTACCATCCTCCAGACTTTGACATAAAACTATGGTCGTTGCAACTTACAGTTGTTGTTGTCGTTGCTGCTGGTGCATTTCCTTCTTCTTCTTTTTTTTTATTTTCATAGAACACACACTCGCTCTTCTTTTCTGCTGTATGTACCTATATGTAAATGCTTCGTTCCGGGTACTTATACACGCATTAAGTACTCTTTTTCGCAGTTTTTTTTTTCGCTATTGCAAGCTCACATGTTAAAAAAGATGGTTTATAAAGTGTGCAACGTACACAGTCTTGCTTATACACGATGTGCATTCTGGTTAGTATTCGGATGAAATGTTTCGTTATTATACTGTCTATAACCGAGTTTGTTGGAAAAATTGCATGTAGATATATACACTGCAGCTGCGTCGGCTATATATTGAAAGTTTTACGGAAAAAGTATCGAGTCACTGAAATTGAATGCTTTTGTCACCGCTTTCGTCACGGATCCCTCAGCTTTTAACTTCATTCTATATATATACCTATCCGAGCAATTATTTCTTTACCGCTGTTCATCAATCCAAACTTTTTGCCGTTATATAAAACATGTATACATATATGCAGCATGCATTGTATAAAAACGATCGTATATAGTTGAGCGAATTGTCCTAGCTTGAAAGTTGTTTTTATTTCAAATTAGTTTTTTTATACATTGTGAATCCTTTCCCTCCTTTTTGTGCAATTAAAAGTTTCATACGATCGATGTCATTTATAAAAATAGTTTCGAAGTCAAACTTGATTGTACGACGTCGACGAAGCATAATTAATTTGAGCTTGTATCGTTACAGCTGGTATCGAGAAACCTCCAAAAGCCATTCGTGCCGATCGCGGTTCCAGGGCCTTCGCCGCACTGGAATTGGATACCGTTCTCGAGGAGCGCTCCGATCCCGAGATGAGCACAGCCGTTGAACTAAGCAGTCCTGAATAACATTTAGCCCCGGCGATCTCTAGGTTATCATTACGACGTCTTTTGCCATAAATTACATTGTTTGCTTTAATAGATCGATTGTTAAGCTATTGTGTACACTAAAGTTTTTCATGTAATATTATTGTACAACTAAATTATAAGAAAAATATATCGATGTAAAATTATAACTTGTTTTATATATATAATTGCTTTAAAAATAACTATTCAATTATTTTACTAAGTTTCTACGACATTTTTTTTTATCACTTAAAAAATCTACTTAAAATAATCTAAAACCGAAGCTTTTGTACAGTAGAACTTGCATTGCATTAGGTATAAGAAGGATATTGTATTGTAGTCTTGATGTTTGTATATACGTAATCTAGGTAAATCGAGGTTCTCTATAAGAATGCAAACGTTTCAGATCGCCGCGGCCGTCGAGATCGAATGCGGTACCAGTTCCTGTGGACCACAGTCCCTTGTGGACCGCGCTGACCAATGCGAGCGTAGTCGACGAGGCCGAGCTCGAGAACACCTAGCAGGAGGCACCAGGCGCGGGCTTCATCGGTGCCCTCGTCCTGGATCTGCCGATCATCTACTGACGTGAATTCCAGTCTGGGCTGATATCGTCACCAGCCGCAGACTCGCCTGCGAACACTATGCACGACAGCACCGACAGCACCGATCACAACACTCGAGCCCTGCTGAGCCATCGCGAACAATCCACCAAAGACAAGATTTAAACGAGATTCCTTCGCCTGAGCCAGCTCGTGCAGGATGACCTCGAGTCTCTTTAGTTATCTTCTTTTTTTCTTCTTTACTTACATGTGTGTACAAGCAGAGCTTTAAGCGCACCCGTTTTCAACTGATGATTGTTTACACGAGTTTTTGGAAAAGTTGGGGGACGACAACATTCGAGTTTGTGGAAAAGACGTGTCTATGTTATGGAAATTATTGTGTTTCTCTTCGCTTAACTGCGGCGGTTAAAGTATGAGTTACCGGGAGATCTCTATCTTACCGACATATGGCAAAACAGCGACTTCGCCGGTAAGCTTGGAGCTACGAGATAAGAATAGTTTTTAGGAAATGAATTTTTTATTATTGATAATTCAAGAGTAACAAAAATAATGCTAAGAGTGATACTTTTTATTCTACTAAATTATTTAAAACTATCTAAAATTGGTAAGATAGAATGCTTCAAATAAATGTAAATACCTAGTTGTTTCATTCTCAACGTTTTATTCTTTTGCAACAGGTATAGTTTAATATCCTTTTTATATTATTTATATAGATTCTGTAGAAATTAAAACATAATTAAATTTGTACACATTATTTATCAATATACCGTAAGCAAACAATGTGAAGAGAAAATGTAATAACGTGTTGTCAAATTATGTAAAACATAACATTTTTATATTGTAAATAAATTAAATTCATTTGCGTGAAAGTTTTGTAATGAAGAAATGAGAAATTTTTATCAAAGTTTAGTAATGATTGTTACATAAAATATTTGAGAAACTTAAGTATTTTCTATATTTATTTTGCTTAAACATTACAATAAAATTTAGAAAAGTACTTTACTTTCTGTAAAGTTTATAATCGATTTAATGAAAAAGAAAAATATGGGTCACAAATGTAATAAAAAAAAGTCCAAACTAAAATGTTAACTATTTTCTTTTAATTAAAATTACAGTATTACTTACAACTCCTTAGCATGTGCGCATT
Organism: Megastigmus dorsalis; assembly: GCA_900490025.1. Lineage (NCBI taxonomy): Eukaryota > Metazoa > Arthropoda > Insecta > Hymenoptera > Megastigmidae > Megastigmus > Megastigmus dorsalis. The sequence goes on from UELU01137213.1 coordinate 25,731, forward strand.
GTGGATACAGTTGTTTTCATTGATAAAAAATAACTCGGCCTATATACATACATACTTCGCTTGGACGTACTGAAAAACTGCAGCAGTGCAGATATCAATGATCAAATCCTGAAGTTAGGGACAATTACAGACCATTTACAGACTAGCTTTATAAACAATGATGTATATTTTATATAATGGAGCTTATTATTTTTAAAATTTTTCTTCTCCACATTTTTCTACGATATCCTTTTATTTTCTGAATGGATGATTGAGCATATGTAATGCGTTTTGAGAAGAAAATCAACGCTGCGACCTAATGCTATGTCTCAACTAAAATTTTATATGTGAAAATGCAAATGTCCATGATACAGTTCTTTTTTTAAACTAGGTCATACAACAAAAATAAGAAAATTTTTACCATACACTATAAAATGAAAAATTGCGTACAATTTAGTATATGTATATAACCAGCTATGTGCCACTGCTTAGACTAAACAATGAATGTATATAAATTATGTTTGAAAAAAAGTTAATGATTTATAAATGTGTATGAAAATTATTACAGCTTCAATGTCAAAGATATTGACTTTAGTATATTTTCTTCAGAGTTAAATATAGAATATGGTTTATGAAACATAGATAATTCATTTATGCAAGCTAATAGTGTACATATGAGAATATACACAAAGAAAGTGTTGTCATTACATATCTATATATATATATATACATATTCTTTTGAAGTTGCATGATCTGCACTCTACTTAAGTTATATTTAAAAATGTACATGTCAAAATTTGATTTTATATGTAAAGATTTATTTAATACAAAAAAATATTTTCTGATAGACCAGAAAGTTTAATAAAAAAAATTAACAAGAACTGTAGTTCTTCTTTAACGAAGAAACCTTTATTATCAACAACAGTATTTGATTATAATTTAATTCCTATCAATAAATACTAAATTAATCCTAGAATCCTGGAATTATACGACCTTTCTTTGCTGCTCTTTTCATTTTATTTACTTTTACATCCTTTTTCCTCTTCATTATGTTTTCAGATCTCTTCTGTTGTCTTTCTTGCACTGCTTGCTCTACTCCATGTTTTCTGGACTCCCATTTCTTGTGACTATGTTTTTTTTTCTGCTCCTCACGTTTTATTGTCCGTTTTAAAAGTTCAGGATCATCTTTTACCTATAAAATGTAAAACCAATCAAGTAGAGAAGATTTCTAAATTTAAAAATTAATTGGTATAAATCTATAATGGTATTTACTTTTTCGCCAGTTGCTTTTGCTAAAACTGATTTCCATGCATCTTTCTCTTTTATTTCTTGTGCCTTATCTTTTTCCCCTGCTTCTTCAAGCTCTTTTACTATTTTTTTTTTAGCTTCCAATTGTTGTAAAATTTTTTTTGGATCTTTTTCAGCTTTCATAGCTTTTTTCTTAGTTCCAATTTCCGAAAAATCAAATTTGCTAAATACCATGTTACCCTTTGAATTAAATATAGGTTTTTGTTTAGGAATTTTAGGAGCATCCGTTTCATCTTTAACTTTTGTTACAATATTTGCTTCAGCTGCTGCTCTTTCAGTTCGAGCAAGTTTCTTCTGTACAAGCCTTTCTTCCCTCTTTGTTTTTTTCTGTATTCTATTTTTCAAGCCTTTTTTAAGAAGTTTATCTTTATAATTTAATTTTTTACCCTTGAGTTCATTAAATTTGGCATGCAGTTCCTCAAAAGTGTGTGCTCGTTTGACTTTCTCTCCAGAAACAGAAAATGTTTTTTCTGAAACAATTTTTTTCTTAAAATATGATACTATTTTTAAACAATAATAATTTACACAAGATCTTACCTTTTCTTTTATTAAAATATTCTTTTTCGTATTCCTCATGTCCATTTTGAGCAACTATTTGTAAATATTAATAAAATATAAGATTAATTTGTAAATTTGAAGGTTAGAATCAAATTATTATTCTTTTACATACCTAGTTCGGTTACCGGTAATGGCATTTTAGAGAAAATATCGGTAATAAATTTGTCTTCAGTTAAAAGCATTTGCTTAACTAATTTTGTATTAAAAGGTTTCAACATTTTAATTTTCATATTTTTACTTCACTCACGTGCAGTATATGATGTTACACGTATCGAATATAGACGCGTTTACATTCGTTGCGCGTACGCAGTATGCATGCGAGAGTAGCCGAAAGCTGCCGAATGCAACGTATCCGTCTATCTTCGTTGCCGAGGCTATGGCGGATGGCCTGTAAATATAACCTGAAGGCGCCTTTTCATGTAACGAATTATTTGTTGCGAATGACGAATGATCGGAATGATTTACTTTTGCGAATAGCGAAGTATTCGGACGAGTGAAGAATAAAGATTGTTGTTTTTGGAACATTGAATAAATCGATCCCAGTATAATTTGAAAAAGTTTGTGGTACACATTGTAAAAAATTTTGATTGTTATTTGTATATTCAATTTTCTATAATTACCGCATGTGCCAACATTTTGATTATTTAAAATAATGCTCTGTTTTAGCATAATATACCATTTTTAAGATCGAAAGTATATTTTTTTATTATTTATAAATAAATAATAATTTTATTTCTATATAATTTTTTCAGTTTACTATTTATTTGTGTCTATAAAAAGTGCATTAAAGATTATAAAATGTTATTAGCATAATTTAATTATACGTAATCTATTTATAAGAAGATAGATATAATAGAAATTTTTTATTTATATTTATCTGTTTTTTAAGCAAGGTGATTATTTAAACATTATTAATATTATTTGTAAAATAAATTATTCCATTACTTATGGTTAGTAATAAGCAATTAATCTTTTGAAAAATAAATTATTTTTAGAGAGGAATTCCGAAACAGGATATGCAATTCTACAATTTTTTGAAGGTTGAAAAGGATTTTTCAGAGGATTCTGAATAAACTTTTGTTTTATATAAATGAATACAATTATAAATTTTATTTATGATATAAAATAGATATAAATATTAGTTTTCAAACATTAATATAAATAAAATAATTATTCATAGTTATAAATGTAGTTATAAATGTATTGTAACTTAAAATATCTTTGTCATCTTTATGTCATTATTATTAAAACAGTATTTTTCTATTTAAATTTTTTGTTCTAACTCATAGCTTCTTCCATTAGTGTACATGGTCGTGACACTACTAATTTTTTGCCTGACAAATTGTATTTATCAAACTGTGTTTCAACACTTACTGAATCCTGAGCAGTTTTAAAATAGACGTGGCAATATCTAGTCTCTGTTTTTGGCAATACTTTAATATAACTAATAGCTAAAGGCTCGAATTGTTCAAACAAATGTAAGATATAAGCACTACCGTAGTCACAATGTATATTAGCCACTATTATTTCTTCAGCATTAAAAATTTCTTTTCTTGGTTCTTTAGACGACATAATTTGATTTTTTGTAACAAGATCAGGAATTTTATCTGCATATGTACCACTTACTACATTATCAGTATCATTACAAAATCTAGGAGGTAGAAAACTGTTAGCATTAGTACCTCGTAACTTTAAGAGTTCAATCGCTTTCTTTGTAGGACTATTAACACTTGATATATTAGCAGCTTTTTGAGACCCCGAATAACTACTGTCATCAGTAACGTGTATTTGACGTAATGCATTTTTCATTTCATGAATGGAATTTGATTGATTGGTATTAACTACTTTCTGGAATTGGTTATCATTAGGTGAAATAGATCCATTGTTGCTTGTAATACTGTCTCTTTTTAATGGTTTTCTTTGATAAAAGTTTCTTTTAACCTCATTTTCGTTTGTGGAGCTGTTATTTTCTTCACCTTTTAATGCACTGTTAGACTTATTATTTTTTTTCTTAATCCGATGTGGTAAAAGTTTAATTGTTGGATGATCTTTTAAATTTTCAGCAGCTCTTTCAACATCTTCTAAAGAAGAGAATTGCACAAAACGATAACCCTTTTCATCCCCTGCTGCTGTAACATTCTTAATTTTGCCAAATTCTGAGAAAATCTCTTTTATTTCAGGTATACTATGTGCATGTTTATTTGGAAACATAAGGCAATAATTTCCAAAATCATCTTTAGACCACATTGGCTCATTATTCATTATGAAATAATTTAAATCGCAATTCCTGAAAATATAATAATAGATTTGTAAGTACAAAAATTAACAAACATTATAGGTTATTAGATCATAACAAGTGTTTCTTTGTTACGTACAGATGTCTAATGTATATATGTATGAAAATTACACGCTTGTTAAAAGCGGCACTTATCGTCTAAATTCATTCAATTATTTCACCTTTTACCGCTTTATATTTTACTTTACATCGTCATGAAATAAAAGTAAACAGGCTCAAGTGTCAACTAAATGTATGTTCTCTCAGTTCTCTTTCGCTGTCTGCACGTACTACTGCTTTTGCAGTTCTGTGTTCTCTGTATAAGTATTCACGTCTTAGTTCTCGTCTAATTCTCGAAACCAGGACAAAAGAAATGAAAAGACTAGCCCGAGCCTGAGGGAAGAGGTCAGAGGAGTGAACTTAGTTCACAACGGGACGCAGGGAAGGTGGTGGCGTTGCAGATGTTGACTACTTATATATATGAATTTAGAAATATCACATAAGTAGTCCGGAATACGGACTCATTTATACACTTATAAAATATAAAATATACAAGATATAGCTATAGAAATAAATAAATAACAGGATCCTTTTATAATTAATATATTTTATTCAATACTTTTTTAACAATATGTACAGTCAATTATGTACCCATAGATGGATTTAATGCATTTCTTTCAATATAATCAGTTTTCTTATAAAATTAATTGACAAAAAATTCACTTTTTATACAATTGATTTGAGAACGTTAGTAATATCATTATATACATTTGGTAAATACAAATAGAAAAATTATTTTTTAGACAGTGTATAAAAACTAAAACATTTTCATGATCATCAGATTCATGTACACAGATTATGATGTATATGTATACTAAAATAAAAACAATAATTACTATTTTTTATAAGCACATAAACAAATAAAAAATCTATTTATAATAAAATCGGAGGTTTTGTAAATTGTGGTAATAATATACTAACACAAGAACAATGACTACTATATACGATAATAATGATAATGAAAAAGTTATTTTATAATAGAACTATAGATTTTGACTGAAGTTTTATGGAACTTATAAAGTCCCTTCTTCCATAAGACGACATGGTCTTAAAACAACTAATTTTTTCCCTGATAAATCATACCTATCAAACTGTGTTTCAACACCTATTGAATCTTGTAACGATTTAAAGTAAACATGACAATACCTACTTCCAGATTTAGGTACTGTTTTAATATCACTAATAGCGATTGGTTCAAATGGATCAAGTAAATGTAAGATATAACAGGCACCATAATCTGGATGTATGTTTCCCACAATAATCTCTTCTGCATCAAGAATAGTCTTCTTAGGTCCAATGAGATCTGGTAAGTTGTCTTTCTGATGGTCCCCCACACAACCTTTTTTCAAATATTTTTTAATATGACTCATTTTTGTGTGGATTGAACTAGTTTCACTACTTATTGAGGATCTATCATTGAATGGTAATTCTTCAGAAGTATTTTCTTTTGTAAATTGTTCATATTCATCATTATTTTTTTCATTATCTTGTTTGGATTTTGAAATTTTATTTTGCTGATTATTCTTGCTATTATTTTTATAATTAAATTCTTTTTTGTCGACTGAATTTGAATTAATATTTTCTTCCTTATTTATAGAAGCTATACTTTGATTTTCTTGATTATTTTTATTTTTAGGACGATGCTCAACCAGTTTAATTTTTGGATGGTTTTTTAAGCCTTCAATTGCTCTTTCTACTTCTTCATAAAGTCTGTATCTTATAAAACGATAACCCCTTATATCACCGGCACATTGGATCCTACAAACTTTTCCAAACTGTGAAAATATTTGTTCAATTTCTTCTATTTCAAAGCTGTGCCTGTTTTGAAATAATATGCAATATTTTCCATCAGGATCTTGTTTAATCAAATTACTGGTATTCATGATTTAATCTGGAAGAAAAATAAATTTATAAGAAAAACTATCCTAAAGTAATTCTTAAATTTAATTCAGTAAACAAATGAAAAAAATACATGATTGTTAAAAAATTATTTTTAATGAAACTGCCCTTAAATATAAAATTTATCTTAGTGTTCTAAGATATTACACAGCGTTATCTAATGTGAAAATCTCGAAATTCATAATATTAAAGTTCAGAATGTCGATAGAAAGAAAGATAGATAGAAATAAGACCCAAAAGTTAAAAGAGAGTGAAATACTGCACATCTATATAGATATACTATAGACTGGGATTAAGACTTTGGACTGCTGTATCTTTAAAAAAAGCACCGTTTGCCTTCTTCAGCTTTTTTCCTCATGATTCATATTGTTATTTTACATCATGTGCTAGTTTTTCAAAAAAATTCTACGAAAACTTGGTTTGCACTTGAACTAAACGTCTCTGGCCATAGGTTCTCAGTATAGGCTTTCAAAGTTAAAGTATGCAATTTCGAGGCTCAATATCTCCAAATTTTATGCCGCTTGCGGGTTCCAGATTTTAACCACGTATAAAGTATACTTAAACTAACAAATAGAAAAAATTTGACACATATTCGAAGAAATAGGGTTTTGGAGAGAACTACCTCAACTTGTTGATTAGTAAAAATCAATAAATATAGCGTCTAATATATGCGTGGGTAAAACCAACGAATATAGATATACAGCATCTATACAATGAATATAGATTTATATATTCGTAGGTAAAGCTATCTTCTTAACCTAAAAATTATTTTTATAGCTTTCTAAAAGTACTTTTAATCTATAATATAAATTCAATTTTATAAAACTATCTAATTGTGTGCGGTAAAACTCAATAAATTTAAAAATATCTTTGAAAAATTTACCTTTTGCAAAATTATTTATCTTCTGATAAAACACTTTTAGCTACACATAAATTGATATTCTGAAATAAATAAATATTTAGGTAATCGATTGTCGTTTCCTAATTATGTATGCAGCTATGTTATTGTTTCAAATTTGAATAAAATTTGTCAGACACTGCACATGTAGGTATCCTAGCGTTGAAATTTCAGTCACCACGTCGATGCCGGTTTATACTTTATAGCGTCTACACTGTCTACTGACGACTGACAACAAATATTGTTGGAGCTAACTTTTGGAATTTGGAGTTTACAGTTTACAAAGCGTCAAATGTCGATAAATGTATGACTAATTATGTATCAATTGTCCGCTCAGTCCTACTATTGGAGTCTACTGTCCACTCCCGCACTCCGCGGACTCGGCCGAACTCGGCCTTACATGTGCAGGCTGCCAGTATTTTGACGGTTTTTGACAGGCATCGGTCTCAGGGCTGGGCGGCAGGCCTGCGATCAGGCGGTACTGGCCACAGAGTCTGAGACTAAGTGCTGACACTGCTGACGAGACGAGTGACGGTGTCGGTACTCGGCATCGGACTGTGTGACGTGTACATGCACTGTGCAGGTAGACGTCTAGCCGGTAGATTCGAAGGCGAGCCGTACGGGCAAAAGGTCTGTCGTTGGTACCTACGTGTATCCCGGTAAAAATTATAACTAGATACTGTACTGAATACGCTAGGGACCTGCATTGGTTTTGCTCAAGATTTTGCAATGTTGTAAATCTATCTACGAGTACCTAAACCATATAACTGATCTTTAATAGTGCTACGTATACTTTCTATGTATTATATTTTTTTGTTAAACATTTACCATAAAGAGATATAATTATATTAATTATATATAAGTAACCTATCCTCCCAAGTTTTAATGTTTTCCGCGGTAAACAAAATTTCAATTGCCAAACGCCAATAATGAGATGTTTTTAATTCTTGTCACTTTTATAAATAGTAAATGTAATTGAAAAATAAATGAAAAGGGATTGAAACGTTGAAAAATTATTGTAATCCACCGAAAAACTAGGAAGATCAAAATCGGCCGCCAAAATCTTCACAATCGTATATATAGATATATCACACTATATTCAGCATCGCTTTCGCAGCGTCGAGCTTTATGATTGGTTGGTACGATCATGGCCGCACGCATCTTTTTCAATCGCATGCGCGTCGTCTCGGACACACAAAAATGCTTGTGTAAGAAAGAGATAGAGCATAGAGCAAGCGACACACTGCGACTATCGAGAGCGTCGTCGCGAACTAGAGAGGGATATATCCACCGACAAAGAGAGAGAAAGACAGATACAACTCGTCCTAGAGAGAGAGAGAGAGAGAGAGAGAGAGAGAGTGAGAGATGTACTGACGACGAGCAGCTTGAAGGGGGGAGAGAGAGAGACGAAACACATAGCGCACGAACGTATAGAGCCCGGAGAGTGCGAGAGCGAGTAGCGAGACACGGCGCCGCAGACTGTGTGGAGCTGCGGAGAGAGTGCGGAGAGAGAGAAGAAGCGAGTGTGTTGGTGCCTGTGCCCTGGAGAGGAGACTGTTGCGTTCGCCTTGTAAGGCCGACGACGACGACGACAACGACGAACACCAGCAGCTTCGACGTCGGGGAGACTAGCTGCTGATTTCGTGCGTTAACCCAACGCGATCGACGAGGGGCCAGGCTAGCAGCAGCGAGAAAGAGAGACGGAGATATTTACAAGCCAGCCGCTGCTGAGAGGGAGAATAAAAAAAGGCTCCTCGAGAGACGAGTAGAGGATCTTCGGAGCCTAGTTGGAAAACGACCTTGAAACTCTGTATACGTAAAAAACGACAATCCGTCAAAAGAAATAAATTTAAAAAGGGAAGAGTGGAAGAAGCGTACATTGTGAGCCTGTGGATATAGAGTCAGACAGAGAGAGATATATAGCTATACGTATATTGTGTGTGCGTGCAAGTGAGAGAAAGAATACAGCTTTTTTGTCATCGTCGTCGTATTTTAACAGCGAAATATACATAAAACTAGAGATAAGGGAAGGAGAAGAGGGACATCGAGAGGGAAAAGACAGAGAGAAAGCTCGCACGACGGGATTATTATCATCGACGGCAACAAATGTAGTTTGGTGCACAAGTCGGAGCGAAGGTGGAGCGTGAGTCTCCTTTCCGACTGTACGAAGAAGAGTGAGAGAGCCAGAAAGCAAGCGAGAGAGAGAGAGAGAGAGCGCAAGAACGAGACGGTAGACAAAGAGGAGCAGCAGCAGCAGCAGCAGCACGGCATAACCTCAAAACAGAGTGTGTGTGAGTGTGTTACGTTGCAAGTCGACTCGTCGTTCGTTTGGTGTTCGAGATCGCGCGAGTGTGCAAAAACATATATATAGATACATATATATTGTATATATATATACACACACATATATAAATAGAGGAAGAATTTAAAGACAGAAGGAAGTCGTGTAGTTGTTTCGGCTCCGGTTGATGGATGAAACTGGCAGGATGCTACAGCACGGTGGATCTGGCGTCGGTCTGATGGGAGGCAATCAGGGCCAGGGGGGCCAGAATACCGGTGGTTACGGGAGCATGGGTCCGGTCGACGCATCGTCGGCCCAGGGTCCCGACCAAGCGGTCGAGGCTAGGAAGCAGGACATTGGCGATATTCTGCAGCAGATCATGAACATCACCGATCAGAGTCTCGACGAGGCTCAGGCGAGGTATTTTTTTTCCTTTTTTCTTCATGCGCGCGGGCGAACGCAAGAGCAAAAGAGACGGAGTTAGTTTGTAGCGCTGCGCTGATACTCAGGGCTCTCATATGTTGCAGTTTTTATTGCGTCTGATGACAAAGGATTCGCGAGTTTTGTTTACCACTCTGTTTTAGACTCGGGACTGGTTGTGGGAGGGAGCAAGTTTGATTTTTAAAATGTAATGAATTTGAAAGGGGAGTGGGTTTTGAGATAATTCCGAGGCAGAGGAATTTGAGATTTATTTGTTTTGGAGCAAATGCGCTGTGGAATATTTTGGGTTAATATTGACAGCGATCTTTCCGATAGAGATGCATTTAGATTCGAGTTTTAATGTACTGGGTTTTTTTCTGGGTAACTACTTGATTTGCTGAAGTAAATTCGTTGGTAAATAATTCGATAAGGGCAATTAATGCAATTGGAAATCTTAAATCGAAATATCAATAAGAAAGGAAGAGTAGAATTTGAACTAACATTTAAGTACGGTTCCAAACATTTATCATCTGATATTGTAATTTTAAGAGAACTTAAAAATTAATTAAACAATACAATTTCATTGTAAATTTCGTTTTCAGAAAGCACACGTTGAACTGTCACAGAATGAAACCAGCTCTATTTTCGGTGTTGTGCGAGATCAAGGAAAAGACTGGTAAGTACCACAGAAGTGAGCATTTTCAATACTAAATTGCTTTTTATGTTTACATTCGTAAGTGACGACACGGCTTTTTCGGTATCAATTGAAGTAGCGTTCACGGGTTTATTATGTATTTATAGACAGTCCAAATCGGAGCGCTAAATTTACTTTGAGTGAAGGTCTTATTGTCAAAATTGTTTGATAAACGTAAATCTTATCTCGCGATGTTGACGATGCGATTGTGCTCGAAATCTCGAGTGTTCTTTTCCCACTGCGGCATATAATGCTTGTTTCAAGTGTTGTTTGGACTTTTTTTTCCTGCCCGCCAAAACCAGCTGCTTATGCTTACATACATTTTTATCTCTAATTGAGAAGCTATAGTGACTGTGAAACAGTCGCTCGATTTATAATGCAGTGTTTACCTTAACGGTTTTGCTTTTTTTTTTCTTTTTTTTTTCGTTTATGTAAATACTGCGTTCTTGTCATATTGCATTTAATATAACCGTCGTATGTGCGTACTTAAAATTATTTTCTGATCCTACCACTGTAAATAGACTACTTGTTTTTATGTTCGAAAAATAAACATGTGAAGTAAATGTCAGTATATATGTTTGTTTTTGATTAGTATTGCACTCTTGAGGCTTAATTTTTTATAAAATTATACGATGTCAATGCCTTACATATTGAATCAAATACAAAATTAATTTTTGTAACGCGAGGAGACATTAATACGTAACCGAAATTGTTTCCCCGTTTATATTGGTAATGTACAACCCATTGCCACTCCGACACCTCTGTACATGAAAAATCAAAAATCCACTTCAATTGCGCATAGGTATAGCACCCTAAAAAAAAAGGCAGCAGCAGTATAGCGAAGGAAAAAGCAGCGAGGCCCCCGAAGTGCAGCTATAGCAATAAAGTAAAAACAAACGAGAATCTCAGCGCGTCGTAAAAAAGGGGATCAACTCATCCAAACGCTCCCGCAGCTAGATAATGAAATTGAAAATTCTATCGACCCTCTGCGTGCCCTTCTCTACCCACCCCCTCCCCCTCCCCCCCGTTTTTCCACCATAAATCCCCCTCTTTTGCAGACGAGACTGTATAACAGTGCATGGTATAGAAGTCGGTGCGAAGTGAAGCGACGGTACTTCTCTGGTGGTGGTTATATAGTATAGCGGGAGCTCCCCCTTCCCCGGAAACCCATTTGAAACTCGTAAACATAATTTTTATGCGTTGTTTGGATTACTTTACGCGCGGATCGAGAGACCGCGAAACGCGCAATTATTTCGAGTCGAAAGTAGAATGAGAGATGTGGACTTATGTGTGCGTGTGTGCGTGTAGGTATATATAATACTAAGGTTCTCCCCCTTCGAGGGAAAAACGCAGCGTTGCTTCGAAGAGTCTCTCTCTCTCTCTCTCTCGCTCTCTCCTATATAAAGCGCGTTCCGCACCACGCCCCTCGTGTATATATATATATATATATATATATATCCATCCGTGCACACAATGTGCATCCAAAAGCCCGAAACGTTTGCCTGCGTTTACACAAGTGAGTTTCCTTGGGGTTGTCTATCTTAGTCGGCTTCTCTTCCACTTTTGCTTTGCCGACTACATGCAGGGCAGCGCAATATCTGTTTCTCTCGCTATTATACGAGGACGAGCTCCTCACGTGCTGCGCTTGCAGTATAGAAGTGGGCACTATTATGCGTAATGTGTAGTCCATGTGGAGCTTGTGTGTCGCCGCGCGAGTATTGGTGTGTAGGTGGGTGGGGGAGGGAAAGGAAAAAAAAAACTTTAGGTATATATACGCGCCGGACGAATGGGGAAATTGACTTTCGCCGCGAGCGCGCGCGGCTATTTTCGACTGCTCTTTTTTCTTATGCTTTAGTTTCTCCTTTTCCGATACTATATAGATATATGTATACAGGCGCGGACAGAAATTCGAATGTGCAGCGTGTTTTAGGTGAAAGATATATGAGTGGATTCGGTTGGTTGGAGTTTGCACTCGAGAACAAAGTTGTTCATTTGGTTTCGCATTAAAAGATTGTGGAGAACGCAAGCTTTGCCGCCGATCAACAACATTATACAGTATTAAGCTAATGGGCGCGTGACAAAATAGAAACCAAGTTTATTCATGCATATATTTATAAGTTTATTTATATGCATAAAGTCGATTGCAACTAGCGAATCACCGCAAATACTCGGTAAACCCTACGTGTAAAAAAAAAAACAGCGAACAAAATTGGCACCGACTAAGCAAATGACATACGCATCCTATCTCTCTCTAGCAAAGAGGATAGAGCCCGCAGAGCAAGCTGCGCAACAAAAAAGGAAAAACGAGTCAGCGTAAAGAATGGATAATTTATTTTGTCGCGAATGCTTGGCGCTTCGTCGAATAAAAGAGACGAAAGAGCACGTTTGAGGGAAAACGAGCCACGGAGTAAATGACGAGAGTTGCTGCTGCTGCTGTTGGAGGGAAGCACGAGAGAGGGTAGAGAGAGAGAGAATGGCTGCGAAGAGAAAGAGGGAATGCTGGAAAAGCTCGGGTGTAGGGGGAGGGGGGAGTCCTCGGCGGTGCGCCTGGAGAGAAGCAAGAGAGAGAGAGAAAGAGAGAGAGAGGAGAAGCGCTAGGAGAGTTTATGGCCAATGGCTGACGAGGCAGTGAAAAAGTAGTAAAACCGAGAAGAGCAGATAAACGCTATGTTAAGCAGACCGTTTTACCAGCCATTTAATATAATCAACGTGCGAGGCGCGAGTTTGAATAACTTTAAGGATCGGTGTTCGCGTCTGTCTCTGGCTGCGGCCGCTGCACTCGAGCCCGCTGAACTTTGCATTATTTTAATGGGCTCGTGCGCCGCGACCGTGATTGTTTGTGTAATGCTTATGGCTCTTTTAGTTTTAATAAAATTATACAACGGTATGGAGAAAAGCGTCGCGTGTGCTTTTTTGCACTCGCCATGGGGCACCGATATTGTATTGGTCGTCTGCGCGCAGTGGAATTATACAAAAGCGAGACTTTGAGTGCGAACGTTTTATTTCGGGACAGCGGAGTGGGGGGCATTTAAGGTGAATCGCTCGTTTTTTTTCGGAATGTCGATTGGATTTTATGGGATGTGCGCTGCTCTCGGGATTTTTAGTGCTTGTGGGGATAAAAATGCGGCGGTTTATGTGCCGCGAGCGAGCAGAAAACAAATGATTGATGGATGATTAATGGATGATTTCATCGAAACTCTATATATATCGGCTGCTGTCGATGAAGAAGTGGCTGCTGCCCAATTTATAAAAGTGCTAGGCTAAAGAAAAAAAATTTGTAGCTTGTTATTAGAAGCAATTAACTTTCAAATTATAAATCTGTCGGGTCTTGAGACTTACAACACTTGTCTGTATGCTAAAAATATCTTGTTTTGAATTTTCTCAGCGTGTCCTATCACCACTTATATTCTTGACGACAGAAAATAATACAAAAAAAAAAGAAAGATTCGTTCTTGTCAGTACTTAAAGCTCAAAGATGTTTATCCTCCTGTCGATCCACGAAAAATTTCAAAGATCGAACCGTTGAGAGCGAACACATAATAGGGGAAAAAAGGACGTATTCCGATATAAAACACTCGCGGGGGCGTATTTTTTCTTCTCGCAGATTGTTCGACAAAAGCCCATCGAGCTAACTCTTAATAATGTCCTGGCGGCGTAATAACTTTGCTTTCTCCATTCCTCGGGGCTCGCCGCGCACTCGCAAAAGGATGTATATCTTTTTGGACAGCCTCGGTCATTTTCGACTCCCGTGTGTATCTTCTATATATATATGCATCTGTGTGTGTAGCAGAGGGTCCCGCGGGACACAACATCGCGGACTCTGTGTCTATTATAGGCGCAGAGAAAGAGAGAGAGAGAGAGAGAGAGAGAGAGAGAGAGAGAGAGCAGGAAAAAGCCTGCAGGCTTTTCCAAATCCTAATCCCCTTTCTCTCTATCTCTCCTTTCTCGTTTTTCTCCCGTCGTGGCCCTCCCTTCCTCGTATATATACACAGTCAAACGCGCCTTTTTGGACATCCCTTGACAGCGGGTGGTGTGAGATCCAGACTAGACGGGATATTCGTTCGGCGCGCGCGCGGTCTAATAATAAGTTACCGAGAGCCTCTCTCTTTCTCTCTCTCTCTCTGTCTCTTTTGGATGCGACGAAAAAGAAAGTCGGCCCACGGGCTTATGTTATATCTGATTCTGTCAAGCACAATGGGGAAAAGCTGTGCGCGCGCGTGCGTGTGTGTCGGAGTGAAAATAGGATTGTGTGTGTTGGCTCGAGTATGCAAATGCCGTTACTTTTTCAATAGGG
>UELU01137214.1:0-69074 GCA_900490025.1 Megastigmus dorsalis
AGAATTGGATAGAGTACAAAGAAAATATTTAAAGTGGGTGTTAGGAATGCACTGGAATACGGTAGATTATTTAGTTTTAGAAGAAACAAAAGAAATTTCAACTAGCCTATAAACGATTAAAAAGACAGTTACATATGAAGAAAAAGCGAGAGAGTCGAATAAAGAATTGGTTAAAAAGTGTTTGGATGAAATAGAGAAAGAAAAAAAGAAGGAAAGTCAAGAAAAATGGGAGACACATAGAAAGATGTGTTGGAAAAATGTTAATCTAGAAAAAAACGAAAGAGAAAGTATAAGAAGGGAGGGAGGTTGTTGTGTATGTATAAATATGCTGTGTATGACATTGCGTGTGTTACTATACTCAACAAGATCCTGGGTATACTTGCGTGTAGGTATCAAGCGGTATGAGTGAGTTAGGAAGAGCGCGAGAGTACATGAGCGCACGTGACTACCTAGCGACATGTATGTGCTAGGTAGACTCATAAAGGCCAGACGACAAGGCACAGCGACTTGGGCGTTACCCGATCTGTATCGACGACTCTCAGTGGCATCTTAGCAAATACACCATCGTCAAGTTTACTCTAGTCTACCATTTCTTTCAAGTATTGCCACAAACACAACAGAGGTCAAATAGCAGAAGAACTGTTTAATAGATGGAAAGAGAAAGATGTAGAAAGTAGGAAAGCAAAAATAGATTTATCGAGAAGTTGCGTTAGGTATAAGACAATAATTACTGAAAATGCTCCCGAATACTTAAACCAAAGATTTAAAAGGGTGGGAAAGAACTATTATAGCAAGATTTAGGGTACGAAATGAGGAATGAGCAAATGAATATTGGAAGAGTGAAGCGATAAAGTATGTAGAGTATGCAAGAATGAGAAGGAAACAATGGAACATGTTCTGAAAGAATGTAAAAAAGGATTAAAAAAGGAGGTGGAGGTGATGGAAATATTAAATGAAGATGCTAGGGGGTTATCTGTATTAAAAGAAATAATAAGATTAAGAAAAACAGAAATTGAATGAAGCATAAGGTAAGAAATGTAAATATTGGAAATAGCGTTGTAAACATGTACTGTAAGCATAAGAAGTCCTAAGTCGACAGGTACAGGGTAATGTATTATAAATAAATAAATAAATAATAAATAAAATCCGAATATTCGAATATATTTCTAAACGTTCTATGAGCGCCATTTTCGCATTTACGTCAGTTCTTCGAACAATCTTATCAAGGCTCCTTTGAAAATTATAGGACTGCCACTGTCCCTATAATTACTATAAATGGCAGCATTAACTTTATTATTTTATTATTGTCGTATATAATTACTAAAAGTACTCAAAATTCCGGTTAGCAGTTTAATTTCGAATAAAATTTGTTCTTGACAAACGCCTTTATTTGAGATTGAGTATGCACATATTTCATAAGGTGAATTGTAGATAAGATTTGCATAAAGTTTTTTGCAGTCTTCGACCGGTAGAATGAGAGTATAAACTTTCTGGAAATTATATAGCACATGCCATGTACTATGGTTTTATAAAACGTATTATTATGTACTTGAAAAGCTTGAAAAACTATATAATTTTATTACTACTACAATAATATAAATTCCGCAGAGAATTTAAAAGAGTAACACATATTAATAGATATATGCTACATAATATTGAAAATTTAATTGATTGTATATCGTATTCGTGCAAAACTGTCACGACATATGTAGATAAACATTTTATAACTTGAACAATACTGTTACCTAGCCTATGTTTTGTCCATGTTCTGAAGCTACAATGGTTATTATCTACAAAATGAATAAATTAATCATAAAGGTTTGACATTAACCCAAGGCCGAGACGTCAAATTCAAAAGTTACATAATTTAGCACATAATTTAGCATAAAAATTGATTTTTAACAAAGTTTAAAATTTAAAAAAAAATACATCCTACATATTCAATATAAAACCGATATAAGAACTATTTTTGAATGTTTTCAATCTGCAAATTGAGTTGCTCTCAGTAAACGCAATATCTGTTTCTACTAAATGCTTTCCATATGTGTACTGTAATCTTTTTGAATGAAAAATCTATTTTAATTATCATATTAGCTTAAAACTATTATATGCTTTATTTATATCTCCCATTAAAAGAATATACACTTACATAGTTAGTTTTGCAAGTTTTTTATTTTATCTGCAATGAACTCATTAACAATTTCGACAGCGAATACAACTTATTCAGAGACATTGGCCGTATGGAGGAAAAAGAAAGCGTTAAAACTCCAATCACGCTGTTTATAGATAAAAGACGAAAAGGAAAATTTCCTCTTACGAGCTATTAAGTACTTACTATGAATTATTCATTCTCATTGATCTACGAAAGTGCCTCCCCCCCCCTCGCAAGGTATTAAAACTCACGGAATATAAAAAGTTCGAATAATACGCGCGCTGGGGGAGAGAATGAAGCTTAAAGAGACGAAAGCAAAGGAGAGGGACAGAAAGTTTAAAGACGAGAAAAGAAAGGTTTGGAGCAAGAGAGACGGAGAGACAGCGCGTGCGAGAGAGAGAGAGAATGTATGTATAGCTCGAGAGAAGCTTTTGAAAGGTAACGGTAAAGGCTGGTGCGACAATGTGTATGCTCGCCATGTTTTTGAATTTCACCTTTCCATGCTGAGATTTGATAAATTGAATGCGATATTGTTTTTCCTCTCTTTTAGCTCTTTTTAATGTTTTTCTTATCCTCGTATATCAACTTTAAAGTACTCGTTTAATTGACATTGAATTCTTCTAAAATTAAGGAAGTCTTATTCATTCATTCTAACGTCTCATTTCAAAATTCCTCAATTTGCATGTGGCAACATGATTTGAATTTTACTCCTCATATCGCAATTTCGTTACGCTCGATCCTTCTTATTATACATATGTATATGCATATATATGTTTCACTTTTCACATGCGCTTAAAGGTGTGTATACTTTTTTCACCTCGTCCGCAACTCGCCCAATATTTTCTTTCGATTTTTCGCGCAATTGAATGCGCGCGCGTGTGTGTGTGCGGCAGTGCTCGATTCATCTGCTATCTATACCGAAGGAATGGAACATTTTCTTTGTGCTTTATTCATGATGAATTGCTTGTTTTGTGTGTTGGTGTGTGTATATTGCGCGCGCGCGCGCGATGCGAAAGACATCGACATATATATGTATAAAGTGAGAAGCGTTTGGAGGTTGGCACTTTTTTTTCTGCAGAAATCAACATAGCTATTTTGGGTATTTGTTCGGTAACAAAGAGTTTTTGTGTTTTGCGCGAGCAGCGGGTGAATGTCGATGCTAAATGATGTATGGGAGGGTGGAAGTATATAAATTGAAATGGTAATTTAAGTTTTTTTGTCTCGATGTTTCGGAATTTCGCACGGTCATAGGCAATTGTAGACGTTGATTGGATGATTTTTTGCCCATTGGTCTTGAACGCGACTCATGTTTCGCATTTGGTATTAAAAATTATTTGAATTAAAATTGGTAAGTAGCATAAGCGTATTTTATAAGTTTTATAGAATTTAGCGAAGAAATGAAAATAACTTTGTCATGAGACTTTTTGATATTTAGTTTGAAATTACTTGAAAATTGTTTGAAAAGTCGGTTTATATTTTGTAGCATCAACCAACCTAAATAATGCAGTTAAAACTGAAAACTTAATTAAGATTACAAACACGTCAACAAACAATTAAACTTTGTTGACTGTTAATGTAATTACGAAGTTTGGAATATCTTGAAAATTTAACGTGATATTGTGCGATTCACTGAAATGTTTACTTTATTGACTTTGCCATACATGAACTAAATTAGAATTCACGCCTATGTACAATGTCGAAATCTTGCATTCATGCGAATTACTCGATTTTAAGCGTAGAATAATTACGCATAAACCGATTTACTGTAAAGCTGAATTGTGTTTAAACAATCGAGAACGGCTGATTGATTAAATAAAAGTATAAATAAATTTTCACCACATTATTAGAATAAAATGATCGATATAGAATCATAATTTTAATTATCAAAGGCCACAAATTAAAAAGAATGTTGCGTTGACCCATAAATAATAAGTCTGGTGAGTCAGATTCAATAGCCCCATCTCGAAGCTTTTTTCCACGCATATCAGCGAAAGTGTTTGTGTTATTACTCAAGAGTATATATGAATAGTTCGCTACTAAAAGCATCCGATATTTTTCCAACCACAAAAAAATTCTGACTTTTTTCCACATTACATATTTTTGCTAATATTCTTCCAAGCGTGTTCGCAAAATATTTACTAATTGAAAGTAAACGAGATGCTGATACATTCGGTATAGGTCTTGTTCTCATTGTGACGTATACGACGGTTAAGAAGGAGAAGCGCGCAACTAAAATTAAACTGCCGAAACGCGTTTGTTCTGGTACTGATCTATTATAACTTAGGGCTTGTCATTCATCGCTGCCCGACTCCGGTCGCTCAAATAATTTTTAACGCTTCCGAGTTTTGTCGCTATTAATAAACTTGCCTCATGTCGTTTAATTGTGAGGTTGGTAAAGGGGAAAAGAGGGTCAGAAGATTTAGTCAACTTAGTTTTTCCATGACAAAGTTTGAAAAATATGTAATTATTAAATGTTGTGTTATTTGTATACATAATACGTCGCAATTAACATAATCTCGTATTATAAACCCATTATTTTTAATATAGTTGACATTCACCAAGTTCCGCGTTGAAATTGTAATATATTACACTTTCGTGAGAATGCTTTTGACTTTGAAGCATTACGATTTTCATCAGTTTTCGAATAAATTATCTCCATTGAAGTTTTTCTTTTTGTAATTAGTGACCTACATAAAGGTATAAAAGTATTCGAAGTTACCTTCTGCATAATGCACATCTGGGAAATTAGCCTGAATAATTTATTCATTTTTCAGAAAGTTTGCAGTTTGTTTCAAAGATTAAGAATCTAGTTTTGTATAATCACTTTGATTCATGAAAGCAGACATCATTTTCAGAATTTAAATAAGATGTAATTTAAAAAAAAATTCTTCTGGAGTCTCGCATGAGTAATAAATAGCTTTACGTATAGCGTACAATATATCAGTATATTTCGAAATATGGCAGTACATTATTTTTTTTTAAACATTGACATTAAAAATACAATATGTAATAAAGCTATCAGAATTCAAATTTAAATTTGGACCTGACTATGGATAATAATAATATATAAACTTCAAATTCGTACTACCTTTTTTCATAATCGAAATGGACACAGGTATAAGACAGAGATATTGCATTCGAAGTGATTTCAATCCATTCGCCTGCCCCGGCGAAAAACTTTTGCTGCGCAGTGTGTGTTCGCTTTACCGTGAAATTTGCTACTCTCTCGCGCAATATATATATATACTTAGGGAGAAGAAAGAGCGAGGAAGAAAAAGGGGAGCAAAGCAAATACACATTGAAAATCGTTAAAGCGTCACGCGAGCGCGTATAAATTTTCTTCGAAAAGCGCGCGCGAGGCGTGCGCGGTGTCGCTTGTCAAGGATCCGGGGGTGGGAGGGGGGAGCATTATACATATACACGTATTATACACTGGTGCTGATCTCGGGACGCGATAATCTTTGCGCGCGTCGAGTTAATTGTACAGTACGGGTTCCGTGGTTACCTTTATTAAGGCGCAATTACCATGCGATTTCATGCCATACTTGCGTATATTTATTGATAAAAGTGCTTCGTAGTGTTACGCGTTGCTAATATTATGTAAAATTATGAATGGTATAAAGAGTTCATAATGTTATTAGCATCATAATTAAAAATTAATTCTAGACGATATCTCTTCTTTTATCAAAAGTTTGTCTTTGTTCTATACTGAAATTAATTCAATTTTAGAAAAGGGAATATTCTATGACCGAAAATATGACCAATTATCGCCAACTTCCGAATGGCTATTCGTTCCGAGTGATTCTTGATCAGTATGAAAGACATGCTGATGAAATCATGGGGGCGAGCAATCACCGTGGAAGCTTATATAAAGTGTGTAAGGTCGAATTTTGCAGCTGAAAGAGCGAGGGTGTGTGCACACATATATATATATATACATATAGAAATATTGCTCTGGTCGGGAGGCAGCGAGCGAAGTGCCTCGGGGCCAAATGAAGTGGACTGAATATCGCTTTTTGGACCTGACGACAAATTGGATTTCTCGCGATCGCGATTGTCTACAGCCGTCGTCGTCGCAATACCATTCCATGCGCTGAAAGCTTTTTTGTATTATTTTTTTTTTTATCGACATCTGCATGAATATATGCTTCTACGCGCGCGCGGGGGATACATTCTATATGGCTCCTTTTGTCTTATGGAGGATGAGCTGGAGATTGTTTATTGTTATTTTACTAAAAAACAGATCAGAGTATATCAAGAATATATACAGATGCTTGCATTTTTTAAGCTTTTTTGTCAGTAAGTCACTGAAATCCTACTTTATGTCTAAGAAAGTTGGTATATTAGATTACGAGATTATAACTCGTGCGCAGCTAGCTACAATGAATCTTCTTCTCGCAGGGTGTAGCTTGTCATGCATATAAATAATATAATACTACACCTCCTTGCGTTATTTCCTTGTTACAAACTACAAGTTTCCTTTTTCATCATGCCAGCGACTTTGAGCGGAATTATACATTTGAAAGTGTCTGTCAAGGGGATGTAGACGAAGAAACACATTCCATAAAGACGAAATCTTGCCGAATACGTATACTTTAAAATCATCATATTTTTGGAAGCCCCCGCTGAGACTAATTTCAAAGACAAACATCGCGGTAATGTAAGCGCACACACATAAGCCAGCGAGAAGATTGAAAATGCACCGCACCCTTGGACTTGTACACACACACACACACACATATTTTACAGCCACCAGTACATGATTCGCTCCTGCATTTACATACGTCATGCACGTGCCGACCTTCGGCGCGTGTATGGCGCTTGGGTGCGTCCGCGCACACGAGCTTATACGTTGGATTGCTAACGGGAAAGCAGATTGTCTGTATGTGTGTTTGCGTGTGTGTCGGGAGGGGAGCGGGGGAAGGGATTGCCATTAGTCCACTTACAAACTGTAGATCCACTCGGTCTAGGCGCGCTCTCCTCGTCATTTGCGCCGAGAATTCCAAGATCGTCGATCGAGAGCCAGACGGAGGTGCACGAGGAGACCAGCTCCTTCACCTTCGACTCCTTCAACTTGCCACGAGTCTATGCGCGATTAGAGACAGAGTTGGCGATCCAAGTTTATGTTGGAATGCTTATATAAAGCTCGATCATGATTAGAAAATGTTCGATTAGACTTGAGAAACTTCTTGAATGTTAGAATAGTTTTCACGTCGGATTTATACATTTTTTACCGGGAGAGTAATGTTTATGTACTTTGTGTGCTGGTACGAGGACAAACAGTATACGCATTATGGGAGAAAAATTGGCCAGCCCAAAACCCGTGTGAATTGACACCCGAGCCGAAGGTGAGACCAGACTGTCCAAGATATTTTCTTCCTTGGTGCATAATACATAAACTATTGCAATTGCTTGGGTAGTCTGCAGAACGATTCAAATTAATGTAGCAACTGTTTAGTGTATTCTATTGTGAGTGCTGCAACCTCAGAAACACTCATTTACTTTGTGTCAGTTCAGCTTCTCGGTCCAATCCTTTCTTGAATTAGTTTACGTTCCCCTCTTCTCCCGTAGAAATAATGAAACACAGGATGGATCGACTTTAACCGGTCCTCTCCTACTTCCACTGTTACCTGTCTGCACCCTTGCTTAAAGGAGGAAAAAAATCGTAGCCTCGACTCATTCCTTACCCTCTTTTTCTCACTGTCTTTCTTTTTTCTTTCGCTTCATCTCGTTTTCGTGCTTTAACGCGAAGCTTTTGCCTGCTAACAACGGAAAGACACACGCGCTGCTCGAAAGAAAAAGATTGATTCTCTATGCGGTGGCTTTAACGAGTCGACGAGATTGTGGCTTCAATTGATGGAATTTTGATTCGGTGTACGTAAGTGAGCGAGTTTCCTTTTTTTTTCTTTCCTCCTTCTCGCGCTTATATACGAATGCTAAATTTGTTCGTGTTATTTCGGCATTTGCGCGCGCGAAGGTCTTTGCTTCTGCAAGGGATTTCATTGATAGGAATTTGAAATGGCCGCGTGGGAGACTGATGGGAGGGGGGGGGGGGGGGGGTAGGTTATGAGCGGTTTTGTAGACCTGCGTACGAGTAACGATTTTACCTTTGGTGATTTATTGAATGTTTTAGATGGATGAAGGATGTTTTATAAAGAACTTTGTATGCTCGATTGTCATTCAGAACATATATGCATATTTATGGATTCCACAATTACTATCGATAAGATATACTTTTTTAGATGGAAAAACATGATTTTTTTTTACATACCTTGGTAAGGCCAAATCATTTTTTTAACACATTCCGATCGTCATTTTGACGGTGATAATATTTAAAATCATCATATGGAACGCAGTATGAAAAATCTCAATTGAATTCTGTTATTAAAACGAGACATGCGACAATCGCAATTTGACCTTTAGTTTTCCATTTCAATCGTCTATTGCGCCAGAGTACAAAAACATCTCCAAGTTCATAACTGCTTCTAAATCATTTTTTATCCAAGTCTGATTTATGGCGATATTTGTCCTATGCAATAAATAGCTTAAACTACACGTCCCGTGTGTATCTGTTAAGCCACCAAATCATTTTTCTCTATTTAAATTGCCATCTCTCGCATCTTTTGTCAAGCTATTTAATCGTAAGCGTTGCCCATTGTTGAAGTTGAATCGTAATAATCCATTCTTAAAAGATTCATGGAGTAAGGCATAAGTAGTTGGGTCCATTATTCGTACTGCCGTTCTTCGAGAGATGCACGGCTATACATTTCGTTTATTGGATTTTAAACGATAAGGCCAGCTTACAACGTATACCTTTTTTTCCGCTGCCTCGTGCTGCTTATAAATATTTCAAGATTTTTCCGAAGATTAATGGATTATGAAATAAGAATTTCAGTTTAAATAGTGAAAAGTATTATTTTCTGGTAAGGGAGTTAACTTAATGCACGTTTGTATCGTCTAATTTATCATATTAAATTTAGATATCTTTTAAGAACTGTAGTAAATCAGTATTAATGTATATTTCTGTAATTAGTTTTTGTTTACTAGAGTCTGATACGATTATTTGAATTACCATATATAAAATATTAAACATATCAATCAATTTTCCAATTCAGTCTGACGCCATCTCGAAGTAATTAATTTTTAATTTACGTTATCAATTTATACCCATCTATTAATAAGAGCCTTTATTCTCCAAATATTTTATTACATGCGCTATATATCAAATAGCGTGAAACACAATAAGTCAATCAATAATCAATAAAAAATTAATAGAAGGAGATGAGCTTTGAAAAATAATTAGCGAGCTTTATTTGGCTAAATATTACAGTCATAATCATATTAAGTTACGTTTACTGCATACGTAAATATTTTAAAGACAATTAATTTCATTAAAATGCAAAGATAAGGAGAATTACATACATTAAAATTAATTCATCATAAAAAGCTTAGTATCTTTTTGGTACACTCTTCAAACATTATATTATCATGATTTTTATAATCCTTATTGCATTACATTCCAAGGAAAAATAATATTTACATTATACAATAATATTAAGTAATTGAGATATTTACCTAAATGCTAAAGTAGTTTTCAAACAGTGTTAGGAATTTGTATGAGAGATGAGATTATTTTAAGACTCTAGCATTGATTATTTTCATTTTAATGCGATATTAACAGTTTGCACTGTCAAATTCCGTAATAGCTGTGCAGTAAAGATTCAACGGTGTGCCACTATTAATCTTGAAAACTACCGTTTTAAATTCCCGAAGATTCCCGCGAGGCGCAAATAAATAATTTTTCACTACTTCAACCCCTGGCCCCTGGCAAAGCCCGCATTCGAACTTTCAAAATCACTTTCATTCCCACGCGACCAAGTTTACTCGCGAAGGAAAACCACTTTTTTCAAGGATTTTATAAGGTGAACTTCCAACATTTTTCTCCATTTTTTCCCAGATCACCCCATTTTGGAAAAAAAAAATTACGAAGGACGATGAGAAAGAGTAGACATTTTCGTAAGAATATAGCAGTATAAATTTAACGGAATACGTTCAAAGTCACTATGTTAACACTATGCATATAATTTAGATCAATTAATCACAACGTATATACAGTATAAATTATCAAACCTTCCTGGAATTATACCTGCAAACATTTAATCTATTGATTGCAGATCCAATCAGTAATTAACGTTGTAGTTAAACAAGCAAGGCCACAAATCTGAATTCCGAATTGCTACCCTTGGTATTAAAAAGAGAAAATGAATTTCGTTAAAGTCATCAAAAGAAGATCATAGAATATGATGAATTTGCTGCGTGGTCGCAACATGATTAATACCCGTGTCGCTTCCTCAACACAAGCGCGTCAGTCTCACGTCGCGATATAAAACGAATAAATAAAAAAGGCAAGTGTAACGATGCGCCACGAGGGACTTGGTTTTTTTTCTCTCCCTCTCTCTCTCATCTCTCCTCCATAGGTTGCATTGGCACGCGCGACGGATTTTACAATCGACGCGAGTAGAGCGACGTCGCGAGTTTTCGAAAGTTCGATGGGGACACTGAAGTATTTGGCCTGAAGTACAAACACGCGTCGGTGAGAAATGTTTGGACGGGTTTACCGAAATGTTTGGTTGGCTCCGGGAATGTGAGCGCGAAAATGTCGAAGGGATGAGAGAGAAATTCGATTTTTTATGTGGATTCAAGGCTCGACTTTGGTTAGAGCTTTCGTCAAAAATGAATAATCTTTTTATTGGAATATGCCGTCGGTAGTAAACGCTTTTCGTCAATTTTTGGTTTATATCGGTGCGACGTGCATTCTTTTAAATATTTTTCAGAGCTTTTGAATTTTGTAAAGGCTACTGGGTGCGATTTTCTTTCTTGGCCAATTATTATTAATGGAAAATATTCGTTTCAGTCCTAATTTTTTTAAGCAATTTAAAATTTTAGAGAAGTATGTAAATAATTATTTTTATATTTTAATATAGAATGTATGTTTTTAAGACTTTCATTTTTTATTCTATATAAGATTGATCATTTAGTATTCGGAGACCATATTTTTCGTAAACCTCGGATATTCGATAAAAATCATCCCCGCGAGGAACAGCTCTGGCATTTTTATGATATGGTGATTTTTTCTCGGTGCACAAGCAATCATAATTTAAGAAATGAAAAATTTCCATGTGAAACTCAAAAAATATGCATTTTGTATTAAATTTGGGAAATTACCCCTATCTCATCTGTCACAAATGATGTCACGTAATAATTTAACATTTTTCAAATATGCTTTTCACAACTACACATTTTGAAAAGAATATTTGCGAAATTGAAAGTGATTCTGGCAGATTTTAAGAGAATTATAAGATAGTGCCCATTTATAGTGAAACGCTCAGACACGGGTCTCATTATTTTGCGCAAAAAGTAATTCTTGAGAGTTTCAAAAAATCTAGGACTCATATCCCTCATCTCTTTGTTAGTATATTGATGAATTTAACTGAAAAACTTTTTCTGGACCCTAACAAAGTCTTTAATTTTCCTATTTTTAAATTTACAGTTCCGAAATTCGATCTTAACCTAGATAGAAATAATAAAATAATTCAGCATTAAGTAAACAGATTTAAGTAAACGTACATTCACTGCTACACCCACTGGAATACTTCGGAACATATAATCGCCCGAGCGAATTAAGCTATTCTCATTATCCTTACAGCTCGAAACTTGTTAACCCCGCATATCTATTCTAACAGCTACAAATATTTTCACGATAATCGCAGTAACACATCGCCCTAAAGCCGTTCTAATAATAAGCTCGAAAAAGAAGAAAGAAAGAAAATCACTGCCATAACAAGCAAAGTCCTTCGCGAAGCTCGGGAATAAGTAGCAATCTCTCTCGATAATCGCGCTTCGTACATACTCCCCCCGTAAAAGCAGAAATAAAAAGCACACGCGTAACTTTCAACCTGCACGTATACACGATTATATAAAAAGGAACTTAGCTTGAAACGATCGAATATGACTCTCCTCGAAATATATTCAATAGGTAGCGCACACATTGCGTTGTATTGTAATCCATGTACGTGCAATATCTCAATGGAATCTGCAAATAAACTTTATCGAATCGAACCCTGAACTATGCCACATTTATGGTGACTTGAAATTCTCTACGTCCTTTATCTATATATACACACACACATTGCACAGCGTGTACAAATCCGACTATATTGGGATTATTCGGCCAGATTGCGGATTCCTATCCTTCGAAATTATGGAAGCTTACTTGTACAAATATGTGCACGCTTAATCATGAGTGAGTAAGTTTAAGTTTAAAATCACCTCTACTTTGCGATGACCCAAATATGTTAACAAATAGATTAACTATACAGCGTGATTATCCCTTTTATTTACACTCTACATATTCGGTAGAATTTTTTTTTAACGAAACCAAATAAAAAAGATTGACATTTCACAAAGAATAACTGTCAAAATTTGTCGAACTTGGAGATAATTCTGAGATGTTAGCCTCTGACTGGCCTACCATGTGCCAACGATATATCTTACCTATAGACCCACATATAGTAAGTGGCTCCTGGATTTTCCTCTCTTTCGCGCTGTGGGACGGGATGGCCTTTCGAGGCCGCCATCGACTGAATATATATATATACACACATACTACGTACATAGGCGATAGGTTATATACGGATGCGAGAGAGAGAGAGAGAGAGAGAGAGAGAGAGAGAGAGAAACGCCGAGGCGATTTCCGTTCCCGAATTGCTTTGGCAGCTCGCGTGCCAGCCACGTTTACGTACATGGACGATTTCGAAATCGGACCTCGCAAGCTCTACCGGAAGTAGACCGTTTTTCGGCAACTCGTTTATAGATGAAATCGTCTCTCTGCAGTATATATATTTATATACACACACGCTCCATTTTTCTTTGTTTTTTAGGCGACGTCATTTCAGCGGTGTGTATATATAAAGCTATACAGGAGCTTTTAATGCTCCTTTTATTTTCTTGCGCGGCTGGGTGAGCGCGTTTTTTTTTTCGGGAATTGGAAAGGATGCAGCGCGAACGAGAGGAATGGAAATGGAAGTGGAAATGGCGCGAAGAGACATAAAAGTTTTTGGCTCATGGAAGGAAGGTGGTGGTATAGATATATACCGTATGTTTTTCCTCGCCTTAGGGTTAGCGCGAAGAGTTACGTAACGATTGAATTTTTGATGACGCGCGGCGCCGGCGCCTTTCCCTGACGATATCTCCAACTTGTTTAGGTGCTTGGGGACGCGCTGGCTAAACCAATCGCTTTGAAATGCGCGTTTAGTCTTTTCGTAAATACTTTAAAAGTAAATATTTACGATGCTGCTTTTTCTTTTTTCGCCTTTCATTAATCATATTTTACGATACTATTTATTTATTTTTGTGATTCATTCATTATTGCTCGATAATCATTAATCATCGTTCAAACACTTTTACGTTATTGGCAATTCCATTTTCTCTACATCAAAAAGAAAAAAAAAAAAGAAAGGAAAAAAAAACAGCAATACAGTACCGTCGTGTATTTTCAATATAAATAAAAGATTTCGTTGTAAAGCCTGCGAAAACATTCTCTCTATTTATTCGAACCAAATGAAATTTAAACAAAAAAGAAATTGTTTATAAAATTTCTTTGCTGTAAGAATGGTGCAAAAAAAAGGGCAAGCAAATATGTACTTGGCATAATCAAATAAAGCTGTGTGGGGGAGGGTTGGAGTCGCGGGCGGGCTGGAAAAATGCAATAGCAAATAATCGCGTATGCGAAACTGCAACGCACACGGGCAAATGAGAAAACAACGCCAAAGTAGATTCCTTCGAAATTTCCAAACACGTCTTTCAATTCGCTTTTCCAATTTCTGCATTGTCTTCCTTATCTGTCCCGTACACGTTTGCTACATAATCTCTTACTCTTAGCATTATCATATAGAAGGAAAAAAGTACCTACTTCTTTGCCATGGCTTTTAATTTCAAGCGAGTTTTGTTATTCATCGCTGCGATATCAATGATTCAGCTTGCGATCATTCGTGTTTCGTACAATGTGGACCGGTCGCTGTTACAGCCTACTGAATACTGTGATAATATGGTTTTCGTTATTTCATTTATTCTATTCCGTCTGTGTTTAAAAAAGTTTTTTTTTTAACTGAAATTCAAATAATGAAATACATTTTTTATTAGACTTTCAATGCTTATAAAAGACAAAAAAATTTAAATAAGTGTGTTTAATAGTTGTGTTCAATTGAATCGTAAAATTCCTTTTGAAGATAAATCTCAATTTTGAATTAGAAATAGCACCTTTGAATCCTAATTTAAGCTCGATGATTTATCAATTTCTCGCACTTTATGTTTCCGTTTAATAGATCTCGGAAGCCTATACACGGAATGATATATAGGGATAAGATACAATTTCGCGACTGAAAGATAATCTACAGGGTGGATGTGCTCGGAATCCTGAGACTGAACTTCGTGCCTTTTGTACAGCACAGAATCCACAATAAATTTTAACGGCAAAACGCTGTTCGGTACAGTACATACATCTTTTTGTGAAGCACTGGTAATAGACGCCTCGCGCGAACTTGTTAAACTTCACATCGCACATTTTGAAAAGCGCTTCTACCGTTGAAATTTCAAAATATCAGAACTTTGATGTTTCCAAAGTACAGCAAAACTTACAAAATCTGACGTAGAAAGTATTTGTTATCTTTATATTTTTAAAAATTGTTTAAAAAATAATTTCAATAAAATTGAGGAGAAAATTCAAATAAATTGAGTAAAAAATTGTATTCTGATAAGTAGAGTATAGTTGGTCTGACTAGAGCGCGTCCCTATTCTACTTACATCGCAAGAGAAAGTCGGCATGCTTTTATAACTATATTACCCAATGAAATAAATAGTGTCGGCAATAATTATTCCATTAGAAATTGTTAGATCGATTGTAAATTCCTGATGCAACTTTTTACATCCACGCCGAAAGATACCGCTATCGCACATTATTACGATGGTCCAAAGTGTGTTTTTGATCGTATCACGATTAAAAGCACGCCTAGGCATAAATTATGCATCCGATTCTAAAATGTAGTCATGTTATCGGGGACGCGACTACCGCATCTGATCTCGCGTTTTATTAACGTATGAAACTTTGCGAGAAGTTGACCAGATGTAAAATACTGCTATACGCACACCCACACGGATGGATGCGCACGTGCGCGCGTGGGCCGTGTGTGCAAGTCCAGGCATTTAAAAATCGATATAATAGGATTTGACGAGCAGCTAAACATGGCAAATTCATGTGAATATTGGATTTTTTTCATATCTTACGCCTCTTCGAAACTCCGGTTTAGGCAGAATGCGTTTTACAAGGAAGCTTCGCATTTCATGCAAGTGTGTTAATTTTATAAAGATTAATATCAGAATACATCGGAAAACTTGATCTGTGCACAGTTAATGGGATATAAGATACGTTGCTTAAATTTTGAGCCAAAAAATTAGGTTTCTTTGTGATGTCATGTTTATATAGTGTTTATATAGAATAATTCAATTTTCTTTGAAATAAGGATTATATTATAATATTATATTATAATTTATAGTTATATTAAATTATAACTAGATTAATTAGAACAAAGTAAATATATATACATGCATAGATATAATTTTCAATGTTAAATTTCAAGCGCGTACTGCGATTTTTAAACTATCAATATATAAATGAAAAAAAAAATCTTTGTTATATCATTGCGAGGAAGAATTAATCTCCGTAAAAGAAAAAAAACGTGTTTGCGGAATAGAGCCTTTTTGACCTGAAAAGTTGAGATAGGACTTTTTACCACCGAGCCGACTGCAACGATATAATAGTTTAAGGTCTTATTCAAATAATAAATAGCTTGAAAAATATTCAGAATAGACGTGAACATATTTAAATAATATTGTACAAGGAAGATTAAATTTATAAATTTTGAACATTAACAAGAAAATCAAGTTGTCTATAAGTCAATAATTACAGTACAACTAAAGTAGTTTGAGTGCTTTTAAACAGTATTACTTTATAGACAATAAAAAAGTTTTACGATAAGATTAAGCACCGCAATTAAGATCTTAAGCGTCGTATAGAGAAAGCAAGTTTATACACAGAGAATATACTGTTAATAAAGGATAGTTTATATGTTTTCATGGAAGTTTTTTTTATGGTTGTACGAGAAACAGCGCAGACTAAATTTGTCATCTTACTGAATTATGTATCGGTTGTGCGTCTTAATTTGTTTAAAATTGGCATTAATTGGCAAGTAATAAACTTAACATAGTTTGGATAAACTACAAGGGAATATCTGATATTGATTGACCATAGTTTTACTAACAATTCTTTTCAAAAATTATGTATTCATAAAGGGAAACTGTATTGTTAGTGTACAGATGGTCACCATAAAAAAGTAGTAGTTGTTGAATGACAATTTTTAGGTTAAATGAAAAATTTGAAATAATTTAAAAAATAAAATAAAAAAATAAGTGTTTTTGTTAATAATAAATACTGCTTGTTAAAATGTTATAGATGTTCAAAGATTGTTTTATTTTATGTATATATAAAGATACATGATGTACAACATATTAAAATGCTGTGCACTTCTTTGTTACTTTGTTACATTAGATATTTAAATAAGTCAAATTATATTTCAATTTAGTTTTAAGGTTTATATTATAATATATTGTAACCGGTCCCACCAACAGGTAACTGTGTTTACCCCTGTGGAAATTATATGGATGGTGTTTAACACACTATGCAATTTTGTACTGGTATAAATAAATAAATACTGTGATGCTTTGTTATTTTAGAAATGTATGACAATTGTGATGTCACACGAATTTCAAATGGCGATGTTTTCTTTAATTCTTGTTATTTTGAGAAAAGAAAAGACACCATTCAATTTTTTCATGTGAACTAACTAAATGCAAAATAAAAAACGTCATGAAATATGTTTATTGCAAAAGTGCATGGAATGTATACGAATGTTATTACGAATTCATTTAAATTTTAAATCAGCTTCATCGAAGCCTGGGATTCCTTTATCAACCACGTGGGATGAATTTTAAAAACATATACACATATATATATATATTTCGACTAGCAATCGCCTTATATATCCATGACCATTGAATTTCTTCCAAGTTAAGGCTGTCGAAATGCATATTTGAATTACCAGTTCATTATCACGAAAAGAAATAATAAATATTAAGTATATCGTGTGCTTCCGACTACGAATTGGAAAATACATAAATTATATTTTAGCATTAAATTTAGCATAATTATGTACAAATATTTATCGATATTACTGTGCGTATAAATAGCAGAGCCATTAAATCCAGAAAATAATAAGGCCTGCTCAATTTAATTAAGCTCGATATAATCTACGCGGCACATTTCCATCAAAATAATCATTATCGAAGCCCCCCCAAAATCCAAGACTCAGCAGGTTTCCCATGGCATCAGTCCTCGTTTCCCGAGTCGATTGTCCTTAAACTCGGCAATACCCTCTCTGATTTATCTCTCGTTAAAAGGACTGTGGAATCCACCGAAATCCAGCGCTCATCCACCGCGAATCGGTATATACGGCGATACCCTGGCGCAGCACCGGTCCGCGCGCCCGATTCCCACGGCGACTCTCCGCGGCACACTCCTCCGCTATATATACACACACACGGCGTCGGCGTCGGGTAGCTGCACACGCAAGGCGCTTGCGCAGTCAGCCCTACTATCTCTCTCTCTCTCTATCTATCTCTCTCTCGGCGTCTGGAGCTCCGAGTTGGCTGGCGCGGCGGGTCAACGGCAAAGTTCTCGCCGAGCGCGCGTTTAGTCCGCTCGCTAAGTCTCGCGCCGCCGCACGCGCCCCGCGACAGCCCAGAGACAGACGCACACACTGCACACACACTCTCTCTCTCTCTCTCTACACTCTAATAATCACGCACAGCTCCTATATATATATATATACCACGCGCAGATGTGTGCGCGCGCGTGTGTGTGGATGTGAGGAAGCGCCGCCGGTTATCGTGTTGTCCGTGTGCGTGTGTGTGTGTGTGTGTGCGTATAGAGGTGTGTGGGCCCCAGGTTGAAGCGTTCGCCAGGTCGAGTAGTAAGAGGCTGGCTCGGATCGGCCGTAGCTTCAGGTCCGCGCGGTGACAGAACCGCCGTCGCTGACGTTCGATTTCTTCCTCCCTCACTCTCGCCCACTCTTTCTCTCTGTCCTGTTTGTTTTTCTCTTGTTCTGCCTCCCGTTTCTCCCCTAAGTATAATAAGTGGACACTCGCGAGTGCGCGTGTGTGTATACGGGGGGCCTCGCAAGGCACTTCTGCCCCCTCACCCCGGCCGGGCGTATCCTTGACTTATCTACTGCTTGTCTCTCGAGCTCGTCTCTCTCTCTCTCTCTCTCTCTCTCAACGTCAATTTTTTTCCTGCTATACTCGTTGGGCCGAACCCTCACGAGTGTACTAGAAAGTGTGCGCGAAACGGAAGGAGAAGGAAAAAAAAAGAGAGAAGAAGTGCGATACTCGCGGGGAAATTGGGATGATTTCCGGCTTTCCTGGTGAACGGGACTGATAGAGCGAGAGAGCGAGAGAAGGAGGAGCGGGGGTTACGTGCACACGTAGCCGGTCGCCGGAGAAAGGAGAGCGACGAGCGACGACGATGGATTGCGCTCGATGCCCCGGGACGACAGGTAGGACATTGTTCTTGTTCTTGTTGTTGTTGCGACCGACCCCCGTCCAGCCAAAAGGAAATTAAAGAGCTTGTCAAGTCTGTGTGCGTGCGCCCGCGCGCGTGTGTGTGTGTGTGTGTGTGTGTGTGTGTGTTGTGACCGAGTGATGGAGTGTAGCCGCTTGTCAGACGAGTTTCTCCTCCAATTCTAAGGTAGTTTCAAGTTTTACTCGATTAGAGCCCCCAACAGTGTTTGGCCTCTGACCCCTCTTCCCCCCTGGTTCGAGTGAAAAGGCTTGCTTATATACGTTTGGCAAATCAAATTTTCCCACTCCACTCGCGCGCTCTACGCAGCTTTAATTTTTACGACTTGTTTGATGCAATATATTCGACTGTATGTTTTTTCCTGCCGCTGCTTCTGCTGCTGCTGCTCTCTCGCAGTGAACTCTGAAGCAATTACAAGCGAAAAGTCTGTCGGCGAGTGGCAGAAAGTTTAACAAACTTTGAGCGATATTAGATTCGCGACTGCGGCTATTGCTTGGAATTATCTCGATGGATTGGAAATTAAACCGATTAGATTTACACTTTGTACTTTGCAGAAATGTTTTGATAATTTATAAGGCAGAATTGACAGCGTTATAAGTTTATACGGGCGGTTAATAACGTCATCGAGAAAAAGTTTTTCATTGAGAATTCTGAAAACGGGCGAATATGCGACAGTGAAAATATTGGATTTTCAACCTTCACTTCCAGCACATATGCATAGCGCACTGATATCTTTTAATATCTTTGATAAAGTATTCCTCCCGCAGCAGTTAGTAGCTAGCTTTCCTTTGAATTATGTCGAAGGCAATTTCATTTCGAATGGAGTGAAAATACTGCGATGAAAACATACAAGATTGATTTTTTTAGTCGAGATCGCGTGTATGAATTCACCTTTTTACACATGTAAAACGGCGAACGATTTATTTAAATTTTATAACGGCAGTCGTTTGGTTAATGTGGTGGAATGTAATATCGATCGATTACCCGATAAAATCTAATGCAGCTAGATTCGATCGGTGATTTCTAGTTTTTTTACAGGATTTTATATGCTGATCAGACAGTTACTGCACTAGATGACATGACTTACTTTTCCGTATCGAAACTATATCCCATCGTTCAGTAAAAGTGAGATGAGTCTTTTTGTTATTTAATTGATTACAATTTAGAAATTATATGGGGCACCGATGAAATTGGACATACTTTGCGAATTCCAGTATTAATTGAAATATAAAACATGCCGAATTTATTAATGCCTTTTAGTAATTTCAACGATACAGAAAATTTTCATGGTAATGCGCTTTGATGTGCGTTTTTATTGAAAGCTGCGTATTTTCTTGTATATGAAGTGTGGCATAATATATTATTAAATTTCGAAATGGAAATTAATGCATCCATTGTTCAAAAACACGCATACGAGAGCGTATGCAATTATCATGTGGGTGAAATTATATATTAAAATATAAAAAAACGAAAATCGAGTTTGATATCGATGAAAACGTTGTTAATGGTTGCAACAGGTTGGTACATAGTTTCTCATTTTAAGAAAAAATATAGTATTACGTATGCATTTATGCATTGTTACCTTTCATTATTACTCAAGGCTGTTAAGATTTCGGTTTTGTAATGTAGTAAATGCACGTTTTTGTAACTTTATTTATTGATGAAAAGCTGCGATAAACAAAATTAAAAGTAGTGGTTCTAAAAATATTAAATTATGTACGGCAAACAATATATAATGCAGAATTTTTATCATTAAAGATTAAGTGATAAATTAATCTACATATTAATAAGGTGTCGAAAACCCTTTTACAAGAATACTATTATTTAAGATTATTTTTGTGGAATAAAATAATTATTTTTTCAGTTAAGTATAATAATAACTGTAGAAAATTTTATGACCACCTTTATTTAAAATAGAATTGAATGGGAATATAATAAAAGTAGCACAATTCGTATCTACTTAGTTGGAATCTATCGTTTTGGTATCAATAGTTATCTTGATCATTTTAATTTTCATATTTCAAATTACAAAAGGAAGACGTAATTAAGTAAGACAAATGAGTAATGAAGAAAAGCATAACGATCATTTCTTGGCGTACTGATTGTTGTCTGCTAGTTTGACTTTTTACGATTTTTTTTGAAAAGTAATAAAAAGCAATAAAAAACTTTTTATTTCCTTAAAAAAAAGGAGGCGAAGAATTAACGCATCACCAAAATGGACCCGAACGTAAAATTATTAATCTGCATGAAATTTTAAGTGAAAGAAAAATACGTATTTTTGGTATTGGAAGCTTTTTATTTCAGTTCTGTCCAATTCGAAAAATTTCTAAAATTGAAATCGTATGTCGATTCGTTAAAGGCAAAATAGCAGCTTTTACGAAAGTACATGGCTTCTGCGCTTAAACATTCTTTTAAATGAATAAAGTGTAAATTTGGTATGACGTAAAGTAATATCTTATTCTACTAATTATATACAATTATCGGCACACTTGACTTTACGTATTTAGTTGCCATATGCATATATACATGAATCTGTGATAAATATATGATTCATACACGCAATGCAAAATTTATTGAAAATAGCAGTTGTTATACTAATAATAATAATTATATAGGTTCATCAGAATTAGTCAATCATACACATATGATTTCGGTTAAATTTACATTAGTATCGAGGTAATTATCGATCGTTACATGTATAATTGGTTTTTACCGAATGTTTATTTAACATATTTTTTAAATCAGCGCTCATGGTCAATCTTAACGACTTTTGATAAATATTCGCTAAAAATTTGATGAATATATTAACGACATTATCACTGTATCAAGATTATCATTATTGTTCAATCAAAATTAAAAGGTTGTCATTATTTTTTATCGGCACGCGCTATTAAATGCGTCAACGCCACTTCTCGCGCCACTAATATACATTTTCCTTGGAGATCAATTCATATCTGGAAGTTCCACGAATTGAAATGTGTGACACAAAGCGAAAGTTGAAAAGCGACAAAAAAGAAGATAAATATTACAAACATTTCAGTCGTTTGGAGTTTGTGTTTTCGATGAGAAACTCCTGCGCTTATTTACACAACTGGAAAATACACTCGTACGAGCGATCCGAATTCTTTTTTTTTTTTCGTTTTTATCAGTGCCCGCGAGTCGAAAGCCTTGCCTCGCTTGATGGAAAACATTTTACTCATAGAAGTACTTCTCGTTACTCTATTTTTAGAAAGGTTTTCCGTTATACTGATTCGATTTTACCATAAATTATTTTTCTTTGTGTGATATAATCATTCAAGTGCCGCATACGTAGTGAAGCATTTTAAATAGAAAAATATTTCTTCATTACTCGATCGTTATTGATTTACAAAAGCTCACTTCTTTTATAGCTTTGGAATTTTCACTTAGTGCAAAATTTATTGGTAAAATGTCGAAAAAGGTCAAATGATAGGGAGCTTGTGACCGTAAATTAATATTTCAATATAATGGTTTGACAAATAATTAATTGTCAAAGATAACAACAAAATGCTGACCTTGAATTATGGATAAAACAGTTGCTATTCATTTTGTGTTTATCTGCAAAGGTTGTTAAGACTGTAGAGAATTTCGCTTTTACAATAAAATCGCTTCGATCATATAGCGCAACAATAGCCGCGCGGTGTACAAAACGCGCATTTTATCGAAATCAGCTATAGTGTATTTTTATTAAGCTACTCCAAATGTATCGAAGTCGTTATTCTGTATTTATTACTTTATTAAATCGCGAACTTTATTGTCATTGTCGTGTTTTCAAATATTTGTTGAAATCCGGTAGCGCAAAAGATTTTTCATGAAAAGCTCCGCAGCGCCAGTCGCGTAGTGCAAAACTTCGCAACGCAATATTACACGCACACTCATAACTTTGTTACGATTCGCGTGGAAGCGTTTTCTTTCACTCCTTAACTTATTAAAGTTTTGAGCGAAATAAAAAACTTTCTTTATTATCCATTTAATAGTAAAGTATATATAATACAGCTATCGTAAAAAGACAATTAACGTTGTAACGTGTAATGCGCCAAGTATAACGATTATTACTTTTCGTCATACACCCTTTCTATCCCCTTTAACGTAACGACTTTTTCTTAACATTAAAGGCTGAAATAAAGAAAGTGATTTCGGTGTTTAATAAACAAAAGCGCGATGAATAAAAACGCCGGGGCGACGCGCCTTCGCGCCTAATTCGCGAGTGAGAGTCAAGTGCTTTGTTTATTTTGCGCTCGAGTGTGCGCAGTCGAAAGCGTCTCGTCCTCCAACGAAACATTCGAATTGTAAGTGTATCTTATCGATATATTTGATAAGAAGTGTAATTCTGGCCTCTCGAATCTTAAAACTGTTTATTATGAAGGCTTATACCTAATTAATATGTGCTCTACATAATTTGTTGGACAAAAGTTGTATCAACTCTGTCAAGGATAAGACAGTTTCAATTATAACTTCGAATAAAACAGAAGTATTTGAGATAACGAAAACGAAGTTCATTCTTCTTTTATTTAAAAATAATCTTAAGCAAGATTTATTTTTAATCACAGTGTTTGACAATCTTCAAAAGTACATTTTAAGTATATTGATTTCACAAAAAAAAAACCCGTCAAACTCTGACTTCTAATCAAGTCGAAGAATGATTAAGAATCTTGGATAATTAATTAATACCCATAGATACTTTTGATAAAAGTCACCGGCCAAGCGATACCATCGACTTTGTTCATTAAGATCGTCGTCGGATCGAGGAGGAAGAAAAAAAATGTTTTTTTCTCCCTGAAAACTCGCTCTCACACACATATAGGGACGAGTGGATGATGTCGCAGGGATCGGGGGGCGGTGAAAAAAGTTTAATTGCTCTCGGGGCGTCAGGCTTAATCCGGCATCGAATCGCTCACCGACTAATGCCTTGGCTACCGCTACTCCTGCTGCTGCTGCTGCTGCTGCTGCTGCTGCTGCTGCTGCACTATACTATACGTCTCTCTATCTCACTTATATTACTGAGCGTTTTTCGCTTCCGCGAGACGACCGAGGTCGAGTAACTTAATTTCTTTCACTTTAATTTTCTTCCCGAGGAAAAAAAAGTTGGTGGCGCTCGAAATAACGTTAGCCAATAGTAGAATAGGCTTCCTTTTGAATTTCATTAGCAAATACACTCGTAATTATATTTTTATACAAATTAGCTATACTGCAGTTTTCACTTAAATAGAATTTGGAATTTTTAAGTGTGGGTTGTGCAGGATTTTGAAGAGGAAGAAAGAATTTAATATAACTCATGAATTTTTCACGAGCTATAGGATGTGTTTTTAATTTGATTTTTCAGTAATGTAATGCGAATACCATATTAGCGTCAACCCATTGAAAAGTGACTTATGACGACTATATACAAAATTTACATGAGCCACAGCGTAACCATAGTTATCAACTTCATAGAAAGTTTGAAAAATTTAATTAAAAATAACCTCATTCCTAAAAATATCTATAGATACATTTATAAATTTAAAAAAATTCGTTTAAGTCAAACTATAAAAGGTGTGTTACTTGTTTATGCGTAAGAGGTAT
This sequence comes from Megastigmus dorsalis, assembly GCA_900490025.1. NCBI lineage: Eukaryota > Metazoa > Arthropoda > Insecta > Hymenoptera > Megastigmidae > Megastigmus > Megastigmus dorsalis. Next base: position 24,480 of record UELU01137214.1, read on the forward strand.
ATCAACAAGAAACTGCATAACTTTTGCAATTTTAATAATATCTTATCAGCACATACATTAATTTTGGTATATCGTATGAAAATTTTCAAGATTTATGTCATTATAACTGGAGATGATAAACTTCGATGGCATGTTTCACTATAGCTAATAGTTGTAAATCGCATGTAAACTTACTTGATCTGCCCTTCGAAGTATAATCTAAGAAAATTTAATCTAGTATATATATAAGATGAGGTACTGATTGCAAGTACGGTAATGCTTAATAACGCGAGCAAGCCAAAAATAAGAAGTACCAAAAGTTTCGTCCATCTAAAAAAAAAAAAAAAAAAAAAATTGCATTAATAATATAGTACGCGAAGCAGTGCAACTTTACCGCATGATCTGCCACAAAAATAGTCTCGCACTTCACTTAGCCACATTACGTGCATGTAACTTACGCAAATTGTGATGAAGGTAGTTTTGCGAAAACTCTCCCTGTGCGAACTCCAACACAGACAAAAGAAGCCACGTAGCTTGAATAATAAATTTTTATAAATGAAAAAAGTTATGCGCTCTTAGCTCCACAAACAGCACGTTTTCAAGTTTTTACGCTAAGTTCGGTCCTGTTAGTTTTTAAGAAGTGTGCATAAAAATTACTAACTTTTTTTTAGAGAAATCTTCAGGGTGAAACTAATCTAATTTTTTTTTATTGAAACCCGAGTGTTTTATCGAATTTATGATGGTATAAAACTAGTTAAAGTTACTACATTTACTCGTATATTCTCAGGAGGTAAATAATCTTAGTTGCAGGAGTACATCTTAGATGAGGAAGTGGATTAAATTCGGGTTCTACGCTTAGAGACTTCGTGAACACGCATTTCGGGCGGTAGACGAGCCATTACATGGAAATATATTATGAAAAAGTGAATTCTTAAATGACATTATAAATAATGTATTAGTTTTTTACATTAATAGAAACAAATCTCATTTTCTGTATTTGGTAACCAAAAGTTTAAATAAAGTAATATAAAGTATTTATTCATTTTAAAATGGTAATTTTTTGATTATGGTTCTGGAATAACTTCTAGAAGAACCACAGAATAAGTTTGGAAAAACTTTCTATCGAGCTTTTATTTATGTCATAAGATATCACGAAAATAAAGAAATTGAAAGAAACTATAATTCGTATAGTAGTTTCTAAAAATGAATATTTGATATGCTGTCAAATAGAAAGAAAATGATTGGTTAAATTAAAAATTATCAAATCTGAAAAAATCGACATTAGAAGAATCATCTTTCAAGTATTTTCATTCGCACTCAAGCGGCATTTCACGATTTTCTGGCAACCCAAAAGTGCAGAGATGTCGCAAAAGACCTTAAAGAATCTCTCCCTACTCCTTCTTCTCCTCTTTTTTTTTTATCTTTTCAGTTATTCTTGCAGTCGCAAGAGTTAGAGCAGCAGTCGCATAAAAAAGGGCACTCGACTACTTTTTCTCTTTTTCTCCCTCTTTTTTTCCTTCCCTTCTCTTACCGCCAGTTACTCGAGTATGCTTTAGACAGCCGTTGCATAAAGATGCTTTGGCTCTACTTTAAATACAACAAACAGCTGGGCGTAAAAAATAGAGGAGAAACATCGGCGAAGTGGTTCCATGCTCACTTATCTTTTTATTATCCTTGCACGTGAGCAGGAAAGGAAGCTTTGTTGTTCTGAATAAGGAATTACTATGATTGGATTCTCGGTGATTGTGATTATCAGCTTTGTTTTTCTTTGCGATGTGTGAAAGTCTAAAATTCGACGACGAAACTGCTTACTATCTCTAGTTGAAGATTATTGATTTTCTTATTTTCTTATTCTGCTACAACTCATTGGGTTTTTAATTTCATTAAAAACTTTATCATTTCACTCAAGCATTTTACTTTATTTTAATGCTGTCAAGTTTTTAATTGCGCTGCAAACATTCTGTCTTGTTTTATGTGTTCTGCGCAAAATACGGGTATCCAGTATTACGACGTTGCAAAATTATCCGAAGTTGTAAATTACGAGCTTTTAGAAAAAGCATTAAAAGAAAGATTAATTTTTTTGTTAATCAATATTAGATTTTCATTTTAAATGTGTAGTTCACATTTAATTTCGAAGTTTCAGAAGTGGTTACGACAGTTACGGATCATTTCGTAAAATTTGCTTAAAACCTCCGTAAAGATTCATTCATTCAAAGCTTTTGTTATTGCCTGAAACTACTCCTGAAGACTTTTATTACTAAATAAATTTTCACGCACCACAATAAATATGGTTCAGGGAAAAAATTTCTTATTTAATTACCGAAGTTTTTATGATTACCCATAAAATATGCGTAAAAGGCGCACGAAATTAAGAAATTACGTAATTTTTACATTTTCACGCGAGCATTTGCGTAAAAGTAATAATTTTTATAAGCTTGTGTAAAATTTTAATGTTATCCGGTATCAACATTATCCAATTTTAAGCAGCGCCACGAATTCAGGGAAAATTTTTTTGCCGCGTACAGTCTCGCTGAAATTATATTATTCGACTGTGCTGCGGAAGAGAATGCAATTTCTAACAAAAATATGAAAAAAAATGTAGATTGTTTATTCCGTAATATCTTTAGCGTTGTCAATTTTAGGAAAGTTTCACTTGCTGCTTCGGAATAATCGAGTTTAAAGTTGAGGTTAACACTGTGAGCTTTTACGGAAGCCTAATGAACCGGAAGCCTTTTGGGCGAATTCACTGCTTCGTTGTGACAAGTTAAGTCATAATTTATCATCTCTTCTATTATTTGCAGTCTTATGATACGAAGGAGCAAATTAAAAATATATTTTTGAATTTTTAAATTTGAGAAAACTTTTTTTGCACAGAAGTAGACAGGGAAGTTAAGTAAATTTCATATTAAATTTCTGGAAAGTCGGTAAATTTTCGTAGCTGAGCTTCAGAAACTTTCTTATACATACACAATATATGTGTCTGTTACACTAGATGCTTATAATGCTGAAATCTAAAAAGTTTTTAATTTATCCTGAGATCCTATAGAGCAGAGTAACACTATATCTTTTTTCATATCATTCCGTCAATCTTGTTAGAATTTGATTCAGTAAACACTTGAAAAACTTCGTCCGAAATTTTCAGTCACCTCCGTCGTACTATCTCGCGAAAAGCCTTATTAAAATAAAAAAAAAAAAGAAACGTGTTATCAAACTTTTAATGAACGAAAGAAAAAAGGTTATATTCTTTTATAAATCTCAAGTTTCTGGGATTTTTGTTCCAATGCACACGTGCAAAATTCAAAACACACCGTATCGAATAAATCAGTGGGTTCGATAGGCCGATACGACAAAGCGGCTCCGTAAAAAAGAAATTTCCCGCCTTATCGTAAACGCCAAGGAAAATTCTCTATCCGTCGGCGCCACGAGTATGCAGTGGCTACACTTTGCGCCAAGCTCACCGAAACTTTTCTCGCGACAATCTCCCGATAAACCGAGCGCCATATATTTCGTTTCTTGCTTGCGCTCCGCGCTAACGGAAGTGGAAAAAGAAAAAAAAGAGTAAAAAACACCGACGACTGGGGGCGTCGCAAAAGTGCGAATTACCCGACAAATCTGAAAATTAATAGTGTCACTACCACTGTTTCAACATCATATTCTTTTGTAATATGTTCGTATGGCTGCATATAATATGTTGCAATTATGTTTGGTAGATTAAATGTCTTTATAAAATGTTCTTCTTTTCATTGTAATCTGTTTAATTTATGATGGATAAAACAGTTCAGCCTTTGACATCAATTGATCGTTAAATATTATCTGGAATAGGAATTCTGTTTGATTGAATTATATCATACCCAACTGTATGTGCTCTCAAGTAGTACAACTATCATGTACTTTGAGTTTCCATAATTTTTTTTATCAGCTAAATTCGTAGATAGTTTTCTTATTTGCTCTTGGATGAAGCTGTTGTATGACGGTATACACATTTTTTTGATGCAGCATCATATATTTTGAAATAAATATACACAGTCAGTATGTTTAATTATGTTAATATTAAGATAATGTTTCTTCGTATTTATTTTATGTAATTAGGCTCATTTGGTATGATGTGAAATATGTACGAAAGAGTTTGATTCGATATCTATATCGTTTTTAGGTTATCTATCAAATATTTGATCAATTGTCACACATGAAAATGTGTTTTAATGTAGACTTAACTCTCCAGATGTCAGAGATAACTATTTCGTATTTCAAATGAATAATCTAAAATGACTAATAATAAAATGATACTAATTTCCTATTAATCTATAAAAAAATTTTTATAAAAATATTCAAAGCGGGAGTAAATAGCGATCGTGTTATATTTAAAAAAAGAATATATGAATAAGTTGGGACAAGAATTTACGATCAAGCGCATCGAAACACGTGTTCGATCGTTTCCGGCCATTTACCACTTTAAGCTTTATGGCTGAATACGATTTTTCTATATGTATAACTTTAATTGTATTATCTGGAGTATTCCACTAAATTCTATTTTTTAGTCATACCGTTTTTATTCTTTTTGTTTACGGATTAATTAAATGTAAATTTATAACTTAATCAATGAATGGAAACTATAAGAAGATATAGATGAAAATGAAACAACTCGATAAAAGTATAGTGTTATATTATACTATATCATACACTATATTCGGTTATACTATACCATAGTTATTAAGCATTGATTATGATTTCGTACAAGTTTTTTATATTATGCACTGCATTGAGAAATACGTACAAAATAATTTCAATGAAGTGTTTATAAATGTGTATATTGTACGCAGAAAAAGTTTATATCCAAAATTACGATGTTCCGTAGTAAGCTTGTATTTGATTTATTTGTGACTATATTAGTAGAAGTGTATTGGTAGTGTATAGTAGTATTTAGTGACTGGGAAATACTCACAAAATGAGAAATTTCTCGAAGAACTTAGAAAATTCTCATTTTGTAAGTATGTCCCATGCTTACTACGAATACATTAATTTTTATTATAATTTTTTCTCTCCGTGTACTTTTTTTTCAGACAATGCTAAGTAATAATATTCTTTTCTTTTTCGTACACTTTGTATACTATTGGAGTATTTCCGTAATGGTTGCAAAACATTTTACGCCTTTTACAGTAAAGTCCACTTCAAAAAGCACCGAACCTTTCATTTTTGTGATATATTCGTGCAAAGTGAGTCCCCTTCCATCAGAGTGGAAAGTCGCAATAATCATTTCACACATGATTCTAAAAATAACGCTTTATTTTACTGCGAAAAGTTCAGAAAGCATAAAAAAATTCAGTAACGTCGTTCTATATCGATGCGTTTCTATGCCGATTGTAAGGATAAGGCAAGGGAGAAGCTTAAACTGGTCGAAAAATCTCGCTACGCCGACGACAACCTGCTTTACCTTTCTCTCTCTCTCTCTCTCTCTCTCTCTTTCCTTTTTTTCTTCCTTCTCTAAAGAGAGATGGAAAAAGTATCAGGGCTGTAAAAAAAGGAGGATATAGCGAGCGCGTTTATTCTCTGCTGGGGAAAAAGGGACGAAGGGATTAAGGGGGGGGGGGGGGGAGTGGGAAGGGAGGACGACATTTCCACCGAGCAGAAATTATTTGTGTGTGTGTGCGTGAGTGCGCGCACGTGCGCGTGAGAGTCGCAGGAGCGCAGGAGAAAGCTCAATGATGTCGTCTTGCGAGGATTCGATGAAAATAGAATGCGCCGAATTTTCATCGACTACTAAAATATACGTTAGGGCGAGGGACGAAAAAAGGAGGGCTGGAGATGATGTGTGCAGGTAGCGCATGGAGGGGACGTCTCTTACCTACCGGAGTTTTCAATCGAAGCCTTTAACTTAGAGTGAAAAAGTTGCTGTGAAAAAATCAGAGCTCAAATTTTGCTCTGCACTTGTAGATTTTTTCAGTGAAAAGTTGTAAATTGAGTAATCTTAACAAAATCTTATCTTTCTGTTTCTATATATTAATATGATGATTTCAAAAATAAAGAAACTAATTTAGTATTATTTGATTTTTATTACGGAATCATGCCCTCAATACAAAGTTAGAGAGAGAATCCATTCGAATAGTATGAGAAGCTAATTAATTTTCTGATCCTAAATAAACTCTTGCGGAGTACGTACTTAGCATTGTTTAGTATACAAAACATTGAGAATAGGTATAAAAAATAAGATAGGAGATATAAAAGGATTTACGCTCTTATTATAACGGAAGCTGGCTCAATGCGGATGATGTAAAATTATGCTCATAAAAATCCTACTATCAGCTACTTTTGTCATTAGATGCAGTACACATCTGCGTTTTTTGTAAAATTACACAGTTCATATACTCTCGAATATTCAAGTCGTAAAACTGCAACTGTTGATGCAAGTAATTTCCCACTCTCATGGCTATTATTATTTGAAAAAATGCAGCTAATATTGTGTGTATAATACAGAATATAGCGGATAATTCAGCTAGAATAGGACAGATATTTCTAGAATAGAAGACTGTTATTTCTCTTGTTTTGCGTCATATTATGTATAATTGCAAAAGCATGATTTTTTAAATATCTTTAAACATTCATGAATAATCATGACAGTTTCAAAGTTGCTAATATATATTGATCTCAGACACTTATAGGTTTTTAAAGTAAATGAACTTGCAATGAAATATATTTGTAATCGATCAAATAGTACATTAAATAAAGTTTAATGTAAGTTAAAGAAACATTGCCGTTTTGTGACAATGTTACGACTTACAAATACATAGCGATATTTCTTCTTTCCTTTTTGTATGAGATAAAATAAGCACTTTCCCTGACTCATTGCGATATAATATATGGAATAAGTTTTGTTAAATTTACGAACTTTTTGGACCAATATATAAATATTTTCATTTCATAAATTCCCATAATATTACTTTTATGAATTTATATATTCCACATCATTTAATAAATTTTAAGTACGTTTTCCACTTTTTGACCTAAAGATAACAAATTCGGCTTACGCGATATCTAAATCAGAATTTATGTATATATAATGTATTTTAGTTTCCTATTGACGTCACAAATCTACGCCCTGTAGGACTCTTCCCCATGCTATTACTTTTATGGCATATTATTACTGAATATTTTAAAGCAATGAAAATGTTCGTTCCAATATCACATGTATTCCGGAATAAACATACAACCCTAGCGGTGTAAGAAGTTGTAAATCTGTGGATAATCGCTCTACTTACGTCGCATCGATCGATATCCAGCTAATTGCCTAATTTTGGGATATAAGATAATAAGTAAGTGGGTGGAAGAGTCTCCTTATATATTCGATCAAAGGTATTATTCGAATAGTCAAAAAATATTTACGACTTCATTCAGTAATGACATTTTCAGTTAAAAAGTTCACAAGTAGCTTAATTTTGCTCAAAGGCAATTTATGTTAGATAAAGATTCTATCTTTTTTTAAATAATCTATAAAGCGATACTTTTGAAGGAATGCTGATTACCATTGTAGTTTATGTATCCACCATGGCATAAAATATGCTTTCTTCAATGTTTATTTCTTTAAACGTAAACCAATAGAATGTTACAATTGAATTTACGCTTCAGATATTTATTTTAACTTCCCTCAAGATTTTCGCTCGGAATTTAGAGAAAGAAAAATTACGCGGTTCGGATAGCTTCGGATATAAATTCTTTTTCTCTCAATTGGAATCTGCTCAATCGCGCCATCGCGCTTGTTAGCGCCGCATCGATGGGCCATTACTCGTTCTGCAGTCATTCACTTGTTTACTACTAAATCACCTTCTTCATCGAATTTGAATTCAGACATTTCATTCCATAACGCATTGTATTCATTTATATATTTTAAAGAAATAAATTATGGTAGCATGTATATTTTTAAGTAAACAATTATTTTAATGTTATATTGTAATAGATTATTTAAGAAAGTATTTAATATAATATAAGCAATATTAAAAAGAATGATAATACTTTTAAAACAAAACGGATTTATTTCAAATCATTGAGTTGTATATTCATCTAAATTTACTTATTTCTTACGCGAATCCAATAAATAGTATTTGTTAGAAAAAAATGAAATGACCCACAATCATGAAGAATCAATTAATCGCGTTAAAGCGTTCCAAGTGGACATCGTGTGGTTGCAGCACTGGAAGAGTTTAGCGTGTGTTAGTGGGGAAAGCAGGCGGTAGACACTGCCATTCCGCGCGTTCCTTGTTCGCGGAATGGCGGTTGCTAATGAATTTGGTGTGATATATAGTGAGTGTTATAATGCCTGTGTGAACGGTCAAGTCATCCGGATTGTATTATGTCTAATTGTAATTTGCCTTTGCAGCATTTAAGGTAAAATCTGTCTACATTTACCTTACCCGCGAGTCCAGGAAGTAGAAGCAGGAAGTAAAGTATGAATTTTATATTACTAGATATGTGTGATATATATGTACACTACTTACCTTCTGATAATTTTTCAATAACTGGTCTCCTCGTTTTTTCATTGGGAAATGAAGCTATTTTATCTGGCTTTAGAAACGGAAATACGCTATTTTAGTCTTTACGTCATCGTACGAGGATTAAATGCGTATTTTTTTTTCTTTATTTTATTCTCGTCTCATCATAAAGCGGATAGATCATAGGTATATGCCTACTGATTTAATCTCTTAGATTATTATTTGGGTCTTCATGTACTGAAATTCATTTCTATATAATATATGCATAACTGTAACATTTTCACTTATCTTTAACTGGGTTTCATTTTGCATGAGTACCAGGCCAAAATATCATCCTCAGCTCGTTAATCGTAGAATTTAATAAAGTCAATTTCAATTAAGAATATGAAGGTGAAGTGTATATTGTACAGATTAAATTACCTTGAATTAAACTCGCGAAGTAACAACCCTTTGTGGTTACACATGATATTGCTTTTCAGAAACAAATGGACTTAATTTATTTTCTTAATGTATTTCCGTAGAAATATTGTTATGATGTGATTTCAGTATAGTAAAGACTTTTAACAGGTTATCTTCTAAGTGTATTTGACAATAATATAATTTTAAGTGGAATGTCAATATTTTTTATGAAAATATTAAACCTAAAAGACCAAGTATTTCATAAAATAGATAAAAGAAAAATCTGATATTTGAAAATGTATACTGTAATGATGCATTTATTTATTTTCTTAATTTGAATATTTATTTAGATAATACTAACAAGGTAAACGTTAGATCTCCGACTCACAGATTTGTTTGAAACTTCAGCATTTATTTTCTGGCATTGAGTGATGAAACAAGCCACCCGTAGTGCATTCTAATAGACTCAGGTTACGAAGATAGAAGTTATTTTAGTGATATTTGCATAATACTGAATAAGAATTAACATTCGCGTAACCGTTAATAACTTTGTAAACAAAATTAGAATAAAATGTTTTAAAGAAGAGAGTAAAAGCAATGAATTGAAGCTTTAATTTAAGACTTTCTCTGAATACAAATTTGTTTATTCGTAGCTGATAATTAAATAAAATATTAGCGTTTTTTTATCGCATTGATTTCAAATTTCTGGCAACTTTCTATCAATCATAATAAAACTTGGAGGAAATACATTGGAAAGTAGAGATATCCAACGTATATTCTAAAATACTAATGTTTTTTTTTCATGAAAGAGGTAATTTAAGTTTCAATGAGATTTTAAAATAACACAAAAATAGTGCTCTGCATAATTCTTTCTCACTGAGAACAAAGTACGTGTCATATTAGGCTTACATAGTGTAGACCTTGACTCCTTGAATATTAAGTTGATAAATTGAAACATTTTGAAAATTCTTTTGTATGGTCAACACATTGTGCAGAAAAGTATCTATTAAATAAAAATTAAATATAATTTACAAAATGTAAATTTGTAAAAAATAATAAACAGTAGTCATTACTTTACATTTAATTCAATCTACGAAACTAGCAACAAGGATATTTAGTCGGGATTAAGTTATTTGCAAAAGTATACTCTATTTATCCGAAACGTAAACTTTCACACGTAAGGTGAAACAATTATCTAAAAATCTTATTCTCTTAAGGTTGCATAAAAATTAAGCTCGCGCTACTATTTACACGAGTAAATCTCATAATCTTCGCAGGAGTTGAGATTCCACAGAAAAATAAACAAAAAGCGTCCGAGCAGAAACTGATAGACAAGGGGCATACTTTCGCTATCATCATTGTAACAATCTTAAAATAGCTACAGCTCTACATATTCGGCGGTTTTCTCGTCGAGCATATATTGAGTGTTGGTGTAATAATAGAAATAGGTTACACCTAAGTCATTTTTTAATTTCATTGAATAGTTAATTCTTGAAAAAACTATGTATTCGAATAAACTTTCAGAAGCTTAAATCTATCCATAATGTCTTTAACATCATTTGCTTAATACCTTATTTCTATGGGGCACCGTGAATATACGTACAAGCTACAATAGCTGACCTACAGATTTGACGCGGAATATTCTATTTACATAGCGCAGCGGTTGTGTAATTTCTGTAGCAGCTTGCATAGATACGCGTGCACGCTAAGCTCTCGTGGTATTGTATTGGACGAAAGTGATGTCGCGGCGTGTCTTTGTCGTTGAGGAAAAAAATTAAATAATCGTTGAATGGCGTGATCGTTAATTACATAAAAGCCCGACAGTATGAAAAGTCAAAGAAGAGCTGCCCTTCTTCTTCTTCTTCTTCTTCTTCTTCTTCTTCTTTCCTTCCTCTTTCGAGTCCGTCTGAATTGCCCGCATGCGACACGGAAGTTTCATCCATTAGAGAACTCGTACAGAATAACCAACGAATGCGCCTGCGCGGATGTTTGTGTGTATATGTGATGTATAGGTCTAGCCCTCCCCGCTTCCTAAAAAAAAGAGGGCATCAATCATTCTGTGGGCTATTTGTAATTTTTGCTGGTCTCATACAGTCGGCGAGTGTGTGAAGGGTCGCCCTTTATTTGATTATCGCTCCTTATAAATGTATGATTCATTTCTGTTTTTCCGGGTTACGTGCAGGTTCGTTACGATTATGTTTACGGTAAATGTATGTACTTATCAATTTTCGTACGATTACGCGCCATTGATTTTTGATTTTTTTTTTAGATTTTTCCTTCCTACATAATCTTGGCGAATTTAGTCAATCGGACATGAGATTAGTTGCAAGCCGCGTGTGTGCATTATAATATGATTCGTGCTTAATTGAATGTGAAATCGAATTATTAAACGAAGATCGATTAATGGAGATGTTTTAAAAATGTTTTAGCTGCGATTGGATTTCGTGAATTATATTGGATCGACGTGGATGAATTTATTTACGTTAATAATGTAATAATATCAACGAGTACTGGCATTATTATACTATATTATGCGTATTAATCCTATTTTTTTCTTTTAACATTGCTGGAAGCGGATGGTAAATATAAAAAAAATTTCATAAATTCGTGATTCGTGGATTAAATTTGAAAATAGAAACAATCGGTAAGAGTCACATTGTAGATGTGCGCTTAACCCATTAAGCCCCAAATGGACGTTTCTTCCAGTCTTTTTTCATCAACTCTATTTAATACCAATTCGATCCTGAAAAAAATCAAAACAATTCATTTCCGACGTAAAATTGCATGAACTTTCGATTTATGTAGTCAGACTTTAAAAAAATGTATATTACAAAAGTTATATTTATTTATTTAACAAAATTCTTTTTCATTTCGTATTTTTGTATCGAAATTGTTCGTGGATTTGTGTATTTAGCATAATTTTTGCGTCCGTGGACACTAAACTTTAAAGCCTTATCGGAATTTTTCGATTCCATTCATTAGAAGTCGAGATCTTGTATTTTAAATGTTGAAAATAATGTCAAATACCTATAGATCCTGCTATTTCGATTTTTTACAGTATACGATTTAACGAAATATTTTGTCATAAAGCTAAATCATTTCTCTATAAAGCTTATCCTGCAAGCTTTAATTTGATATTTTAGACCACTCTGTACGATTTTTTGAAGCCAAGATATCACAGTTTGAAAAAAAAAACATATGTATTGATATTTGCATGCTTTGCCCCAGCATGAGAATTTATAGGTTTAGGTTTAAGATTACCAAATCTTCAAACTTCAATATCTTGGTTTCAAAAAATCGTGCAAAGTCGTATAAAAAATGAAATTAAATCTTAAAATGTAAACTATCTAAATAAATAATAAATCGGATTCATAGAAAAAAATTGCGTATACTGTATAATTCGGAATTCCTGAATTTTATATTACTTCCAACACTGAAATTGATATATCTTCGTTTCTAATGAATGAAATCATTAATTTTTTTAAATTCTGGCTGCATAAATGAAAAGTTCAGACAATTTTACGTCGGAAATGACTTACCTCGATTTGTTATAGGACCGATTTCAGACTAAATAGAGTCGAAGAAAAAAGTCTGGAAGAAACGTCCATTTGGGGCTTAATGGGTTAAACTCGATGAAGAAGATGCAATTGGATCGTAACAGTTGTAATGTATATACTGAGGTATTATGATATTAATGCCGTTTATAAAATCCATCATTTATTTTGTTATTAATTATTTATTATTTAACCGGAAAACATTGCCCTTTATACAGAGTTATAGATTATACAAAAGTTTGATTAATACATGACAGTGCTTAACTTGACATATCAACCAACATATTGAATCATTCATAGGTCGCCGTTAGTCGAAATCTCTGCTTTTAGTAACATCGATATGTAAAACTTCAACGTTTTTATTAAAAACTGCATTAAACACTTTAACTTAATTGAGCATAACGTATTTTTACTAAATTAACAAAATAGGTCTGCACGGATTAGGGATTTCGAAGTTTGGTTCATTAGTGAACTTGAAGTTTTGAACCACTAGTTTGGAATAGCCCCCGTCATATGGTCGCGTATGTAAATCAATTTACAAGGATAAAATTCAGTAATTTAGTTACACAAAAAATCAATAATACTTTCCAAAATTAGATTAAATTAAATTACGCAATTGAAAATAATGGTATTTCCATTCTGCTAAAGAAAAATATTGCATGGATAAAAATCGGTGTAAAGCTTTAATTTTCACTTCGATCAATAACATTATTCAATCATTATTCAAAACATTTTTTTTTGCTTAGGTACCTGACTTTAATCCATCTTCCGCTTGAAATTCATTTTCCTCCCAACCTTCCATCCTAATCCCCCCACACACGCATTCGCAAAACGTTTTTTCGCCGCAGAGGAAAGTAGGAGAGCAAAAAAAAAACCCCGATTAATCGAAGGATTAATCGAGACTGGGGGTGGGAAGGGGGTACACAGTAGAGAACAGAAGCTAAATCGGTTAGCCCTCCATCGGCGCGTCGAAACAAAAAGACACAAGTGGCAACGATGTATCGTAATACGGTGCGATCAGTCAATAAAGCGAGGCGCTTTATACCCTATACACATGCGCGAGCTGTGCACGAAAAAAAAAAGTCCCATTGTTTGCCGGCAGGTCGGCGCGAGGTCTTTTCGCGCGCGCGAATAAGGAAAAAAAAGGAAAGAGGAAAGCGGCGAGAACAAAGGATTTCTCTCGCGTGACGGGCCCCGAGAAAACTGACGTTTGCTCGTATCCCGTATTATATATACTAGTCGGAGGGACGGTAATACCCAGCAATGGGTGAGTAACGGTAGGGAGGAATCTGTTGAAATTATACGGGACGGGCGAATGAGACGAGTACGCGGAAAGCTTATTAAATTGCTTGGCTTTACAGAAATTCTGTTGTAGAATAAGCGCAACAAGTATATATAGCTATTTTTTATGTTTCGTATCTGTATATTAAATGCATGATTTTATTATATAATCAAGAAAATTATTTTCTCGCAAGGAAAGAGAAGCCATGATAAGAGGCACGTATTTCAGCTTTGTCAAGAAGAAACTTTTTTTGTCAAGAAGAAAAAAAGGAGAACGACACTGAAAATACTTGCGAAATTGCTGAATCGGTAAATGTGGATGCGACAAAATTTTTACGCCCTTCGCAGCTCACAGGGTTTCATATATTTTAATAAAAACTTACGTTTGCCTACTTCGCTTGTAACTAAAATAGAGAACTTATTAGACTGAAAAAAAAATTAATTAAACTAATAAAAACTTGAATATTTACTTTCAAAATAAAGTTTATTCGGTTTTAATCTCGGAATACGTTTATTTTCTGACAATGAATTCAACTATAAATTATTAATAATAATAATAAATATGATTCATGCGGTAATTATATTTATTACGATAAAATCTATGTGCATATATTTTATTAATTTAGAAACGAATTTAATAATGGTGTGTATGTGCGTCGCACCTGCGGTGAGATTCGGGGGCATGCATGTACGTTACAAACTTGCATTATTCAGCGTTTGTTTTGATAGTTTTGCTTATCTATATAAACAAGTTACACGACCAGCAAATTTGAATATTGGTATAGAGAAATTTCGAATAAGATAATCACGATTTACATTTTACTTACATTCGAACAACCAGAAGCTATTGTTGCTCCGGATGGCATTGCAATGCACATTATTAAAGAGAAATTGTTCTCTTAGCGAAAGAAATTATTTCTCATCCAAAGTGGAATAGAAGTTTTTTTTTAATTTTGAAATAAGTTGACCTTTCTGAAATGTGTAGAATAGAAATAATGTATCTGTCGATTCATGAGTAATTTTGAAACTATTATACACATTGCAAATTGTGAAAGTTAATCGATTTTATTTACTTACTTTTATTGTATAATAGTATTTATTTATACATACTTTGTTTTTTTTTAAATAACCTATTCTATGCTACTACAGTATAATGTACAATTGGAATGCTGAAAGCTCACGAAAAACGTTTCGACTGCGAGAAAGCAAACATGCGCTCCGTTCACGGTAACTCAAAAAACTCGATTTACGAATTGTTTCAGTATTCTAGACTAGTACTTTTATATAATAAGATTCTAAGCGTAGATACGCGCAAAAGTCGAAAGTTCTTAGAAATTTAAAATTAAACTATGTAATAATAAGCATGACATGATTTAAACGATGTTGTGGCTCTATGTTTACAATTTACAAAATTTGGTGTCTAAAATTGTTTGTGATAAAAACAGCTCAAATATTTTTGGTTGTCATCTATTTTAGATAATTGACACCGTTTTACTGAGAGGATTTAATACGTTACGTTCTAAATGCAAAACATCTAAGCTCTTGAAAACGTCTATTCACGTTTTACTCACTTTTCTAACTATGAATGAATGAAGAATGAATGAAACCCTAAATATATTTTTAAAAATACATAAGTCAAAGACCCAGTGAATGGACAGTTAAAAACACGTACAAGTGATCAGACACCCTCAGTGTCGGTACGATTTACTTTGTTGTGATTGGTCGAACGCGTCCATAATAATAAAACTTTATCGAGTAGATCTAAATTTTGGAAAAAATTCTCTTTCAAAGAACACATTTTCGTTTGAGCAAGCTAGCGATATTCGTAGCAGTTTTCGCTCCACCTTTATCGGAATGCTTTCAACAATTTCGAACCTAGTTTATGTATCGACGCGGCCAGAATTCTAAATAATCCAGTTTGTGCAGCGGCCAATTTTTTATTTTACATTTCAAAGGCTAATAGAGAGCCACCGTTGCATTTCACTTAACCTGCCTCGATATCAGCTTGTTCCGCTTATTAACGCAACATTCCTAAAAAAAACTGCATACCATTGCGATACAATTCAATCATAGTGCATCATAATACCAAAAAAAAAAAACAAATGAAATTCCGTCTCGTCCGATAAAGCGAGCATGTCGCGCCACACAAATCTCGTTTTAATCAAAGCGACAATGTCGCACAATAAACATAAACATGGCGATCCGTCTAAAAATAGAAGACGAACTGAGGGGAAAAAAAAGAGAATCTCCTTCATACCGTGATCGGTCTCACAGGAATACATATATATATATCGTCGAAGGAACGAAGACGAAGAAAAATATATCCCCCACGGGAGAGTGTCAACTATGTGTATGTATGTATGGTGCGCGACGGTCTAGCGCATTTCCGCTCTCATTAACGCCGGCGTATATACCGGCAACCAGAACGACGCCTCGCCGTGGCGAAAAAAAAAACCAAGGAGTAGCGGAGGAAGTAGAAGAAGAAAAAATAAGCACGAGCGCACGAGCGAGTCTCTCTCTCTGTGTGTGTCTGCATGTGTGTGCGATGTAGAAAAAAAGTCTCTCTCTCTCTCTCTCTCTCTCTCTCTCTTTCGTGAAGTTCGGACGGCGTTCAAAGCCGCTTGATGGAATATTTGCCGGATCGATTCTGTACGCGAGTTCGAGTGATTAATCTTCTCTCTCTCCTATATACCGGGTGAGTGGGGACTATGACAGACAGCTGACATTCAGGCTTCCACCGCGGCCGCTGCCGACGCCGCCGCCGCCGCCGCTGCTCTGCTGGTTCCAAGTTCCAACTACTGCGCGACTTTGCGCTCCCTATATATATATATATATATATAGACGCCACCGCACTCTCGTGTACTCCTGTGTTTCGTATACCGTATACACACGTGCGCTTCTTTTACAATTCGGAAGTCTGTGTTATAATTACACAGAAGCTGTTTTTGCGTAACGGGAGGGTAGTGATTTTTCCGGAATTTTAGTTACTTAATTTCTATCAATTTACGTATATGGGATCGAAATTATTCGCGAGCGTCTTTATTATGGAGTTCACGTAGTACTTTGGTGTAAATCGTCATGGGGATAGAAATTTGTACGCTTTGGTTATCCTTCCTTTGTGTTCCGCGAATTTCGACTTCATAAAGCTAAAATATGTATATAAGTATTTTAAAAATGGCGTAACTTTGATCTAACGTTGTTTAGTCTATTCGAGCTAATTTTACTTCTATTAGAGCAAGCTCGGAAGCGCTGCAATGTCGATACGATCGTTTTTAGTGAAATTTTTTCGACTGCTTCATTAATTATTCTTTTGTTGCTGTACAGCTTTGGTGAAGCCGAGCTACAGTTGAAAATGAAGATGGATTTTGTTTTGCCGCGAGTCAATTAAACTGAGTAATGGTGTGTTTACCAACTCATTTGCCTCTGCAACCCCCACAATTTTTCAATCCACGAATAACTCGAGAAACAGGCGTCATATCCGCTCAATAATCGGCTGATAAATCGACGAAGCAAAATAAATTTGGTATTTTTAAATTTCAAAACTTTTCAACGTCGCTCCCAACTCTTGACGCGCAACAGCCAACCACCTGGGGATATCTTCTAACTTCTCTCGGTGCAAACCGCCAACGAATCAAATATATCTGAAACAAAAAGAAAAAAGGAGAGAAAGGAGCTTCACTTGAAAACGTATATATCGACTAACACAAATTCCCCAGCGTCGAAGTAGACGGACGCCTTCGCCTCCGTCATAATGCGTATAATATGAAAGAATAACAGTAGGTGTGGGCGTTTGGATCGAAACGAAAATTGTATATACATACACTGAATCGCGTAGGTTTTATGTAACGTGTATAGCTGAGATTGAAAGACAAGGTGTGCGACGTAGGAGCGAATCACCGGAGCGGAACGCGCTCGACCCTAAGAGTTTTTTTTTCTACATCCTTATGTATAGGGTAAAATCAATGGGCTAGTTTTTTTTTTCCGTGTATGCGTAAGTGTGTGCTGTCATGCAGGACACGTGCGTGCAGGAGTTTTTCTGGTCAAACTTTTTGGTGGATATGAGGGTATCGAATGCCTCCTATATTGGGGTCAGTGCTTAAATGTACCCAAACTGGTTTTTGAATATTTATAATCTTTGGAGAAGAAAAAAATAGTTTTTATGGAATGTGACGAGCTTGCACCGAACACGAAGCTTAAAAATTATTTTTATTGTACAATTTGTTCTTTACAAAGCTTATATATTTATTTTGCTCTTGGTTACATACCGAGTTTTTGATTATAGCTCTGACTGAATGTATGCTATGTATCAGGCGAGAAACTGGCAGTAAACAAATGATGCTGAAATCGTTACGTAAATATTCACACGATATTATATGGACGAATATAAAGTTACGGACTTTTATCAAGGCTGATAAAAACATACTTTTCAATAATATTCCCTTTGGCTCTTTGAAATGTACGCGAAAAGCCATTTTTACCCCATTTGGAAGCTCGTTATAGCAGTGAGACGCCATTAGCTTTCTACCTTTTTTCCTTTCTCTCATCATCAACTACTAGAGAACCTTTTTTCCTTATCTAAGTTGGTGAAATTGAAACGGTCTTTTTACGGAAATCTCATTAAATTCATTAGCTTGCATCTTACAAACGTCCATAAATCTCTTATAATTATAAAAGAAGAAGCGCGTTGTAACGCAAAATTTAATTTTACTCGAAAGAAATGTAAAGCCTCACCTGCATCGCTACATAGGCAACGTCTTCATTCAAATCGAAACACAAGCGCACACGTGTTACAACAATCGCGTGAACGCCGAATGGCAAACTTCTATTATTCCCCATTACTATTATAATCCTCGACGCTCGAAGGTGTGTACGCGCCCAGAGAAAGTTGGCACTTGCATACTGCAACGATAACGATCTCGCACACGAATCCAAACCCCCCCGTTGCATTATCTCGAGAGAGCGCACAGTTTTGGCGAAACCAACCTCCGCGTGCAAACACTGCACACACACCCACACACACTTATCTCGCATAAGCGCTCGCGTCCTGCTCTCTTACTTGTAGAGGCGATCTCTCCTCCGGCGGCTATGCATCGACCTTGTGCATGTATGAGTTCAACGGCTTCTCCGTGTATTGTATCTACGTGCGGCGCATGGACTCCCTAAAAGCTGAATTTCGCCGAGGTAACGAGGGCCACGTGTTCGAGAGCATCTTCCGCCTATGTGTCTAGTTTTAGGGTTGATTTTTCAGGAGGAGAGCTGATTTATGGAGGATTGGGTAGGTTTTATTTTTATGGGGATTGCGCGGATGCGTGACACGTTTGCGTTTTATGCGCGGGATGATAAAGCTGCGTGTGCGGATCTATTTTTGTCACTGGCTTGATGAAAGGTGACGTAGCGAATGTGTTGTTTTTTTAAATTCTGAGAGCTATCGGGTATGTATAAACCCTGATTTTTATGATTTTTATCTTAGTTTGAAAAGAGGATAAATTAGGATGCAAATGTTGCAATGGCTATAAAAAAAGTCGAACAAACGATAATTTAAAAAAAAAAACGAAGAACTAGTAAGTATATGGATATAGGTGATATAGATATCGAAATCATAATGTTTTACGATCCAGATTTATTTTTTCATAAGTGAACTTGAATGAAATTTGCATAACGACTCGCCGTAAACCGATAATAATTCAGAAACACTCGAACCCAACCCCTCCCTTCGAATGAAAATCAGTCCCCCGTCAAACAGTTATTAAAGCCATCAACCTCTCGCTCGATCCCTTATACGCTCTCGATCCTCTTTCGTATAATCCATTACGTGGTATCGAGAGAAAGAAAAAAAGGAGGAAAAAAAAACTATAAGTATAATAATCCCGCGTTGTAAAATTGAAAGACAGCATTTTCATGCTGACAAATGTAATTTACACTTCAATTACAACTACGTTCTGCCTGCGTTATAGATTAAAAATTGTCCAGAGCATGAAGTGTACCAGTTCATGATTGGTAATTCAGAAAAAAATCAATCGATTTATCGCTTCTAAAGGTTTTATTTAGAAAACGATTCTGTTTATCGAGCAATCGAATATTAGCACGAGATCCATTGACACGTCGAGTTCGAGCGGTCATATAAATGACATTAGGTACTCTATTTTGAAATGTGACTGAATATACATAGTAAAGCTCTTACTCGGATTCTATTAGTCCACAGAGTACAGAGTTACTTTATCAGTACGGACGTGTAACTCGCCAAAAAAAGATTAGGTACAGATTATGCGCATTCTTCGTAGTCTTGATTATAGTCACTTTGTCCTCCTCTCTCTCTCTCACTCTGTCTCTATGCCAACTGCGCGTGACTAAATTATCGTGTAACCAAACGCCGTAAAGAGCGGAGCGCGCGCGCGTAATTCGAGCGGCTGTTTCGCGTTTCTGATTTCCGCGGGAACTCGAGAGAGAGAGAGAGAAAGTGAGAGAGTAAGTGAGTGCGAGAGAATGGGGTAAATTCTCCCTCTCTCTCTTTCGCTTTAACACTGGCCAGCCCACACGCGATATCCTCTATATACGTGACTTGCATTCGTACCACTCGTTTTCCTTCGTTGCTACCCGAAGTACCTTTTTCCCGCGACCAGGTTTACACTTCTTCGAATCCTTCGTTTCGTTTATTCCTCCGCAGCGCGTATATATATATAGCAGTATACCTGGTGCGCGCACGCTTGTTCAGCGCTACTTTCTTTCCTCTCTCTCTCTCTCTCTCTCTCTTCCGCTGCTTTCAAGCGAAACGGAAATTAGCGTCTGTTTCACGTGACTCGTGCGCTCTTTCGCGAACCCGCTCCTCTCCTCCCCCTCCCCGTCTCTCGCAAAGCTCCCAGTGCGATTGCAATTATTTGATAAATTTCTTCGCGCTACGAGTTTAAGGCTCTAATCCTTTATAGTCTGTGGGTTTTTATATTTTGGTTCATCCGAGATGCGCTTTAGCATTGCATCCGCGGTATTTTTCGAGGCTTGAAAGATTGATAGTTTTGGGTCTATTGATCTGTCGGACGTGCCGAACTCTTCCGGATAGACTTTTGGGAGGTGCATTATTTAAATCTGCGCTTTTTTGCACTCGCTAAATCGAGAATACCTGTACTAGGCTGGGTATTTCAAAATGTTTAGTGTTTACGAAACTCTTTTCCTGATTTCGAAACAATGTTTCTACGATCTTTAACGAACGAAACTCAATTTCATGAAATTTAGTTCAGATAGAGATTAGATTAAATCATCAAACGATTATAATCAAATGTTACTGAAACTGTTATAGATATTTGTGAATTTTATTCAGTCCATCAATCACGTTCCGCCAAAATCACTAGAATCCTCAAGAGACGTCAGTCATATATCCAGAATTCCACCACAATTATTCACAATTGAAAAAGTAGGTGTATGAAACCCACACATACCCCACATCTCGTACGAAAAAAAAAACCCCTATCCAAACTTGACCCGCTCCAATCCCTCAACAATAAGCTAAACCTTTCCAAAAACATCGTATGAAATAGAAAAATCAACAAAAGTAACAAAAAAAAAAAAAGAGAGTAAAGCACGCGATGCATCGCAATAACCGTGAATAACTATTCACGACAGTCGAATTCCGCCCGCGTCGCATCTCTCCCAGAACCGACGAATAGATATTTTACAAGCTCTCTCTCGTTTTTTTTTCGCATCCGCCACTAGTCGCTTCGGACGTTCGCACGAAAACAATGACTCTATGCGCGCGTACGCACATCCGTGTTTAATTGAGCAACTATCGCTACTACTACTGATCCAGGGAAAAAAAAACGAAAAAAAAAAAAAAAAACGAGATGGACGGTCTGCACCGCGAGTATTCCTCTCCCATCTATCATTCGCTCGTCATACGTCTGTTTATATGTGTGCGAGGGTGGTAGGGCACGTGTGTGTACCGTAGACTGAATATTAACAGGGGACTATCAACTCGCCGGTGCACTGCACACACATCCATCTGATGTGTATAGGAATGAGAAGCACGGAAATTCCGCAGATGATTTTTCGAATATTCCTGCACTCGCTCGCCTCGATCGATTTCACTTCGCCGCCGTGACGAGTTTGGGTGTATTTTTCGTACCTGCATTTAGGCTAAAGTATGCGTAAGTGTGCGGTATATGCTTTAATGCCGCGTGTGCACTCGTGTCCTTGGATTTCGATTTCGTTTAGCGTCCAGTGATCTCTGTGTACTCTCTCTCTCTCTCACTCTCTCTCTTTTTTGTTTTATACTCTGCTTTATTTTGTATGCGGGAAAAGTGGATCAAATTATTGTTTTATCGCGTTCGCGCGCTTATTTGTGCATTGTTATAATGGCGAAGGGTTGGAATGCGCAGTTCAGCGCCGAAAAAGACTCGACTAAGTGGGTGCACATTTTCGCGTTATATCGGTTTATTCGCATAAAACAATTACGGGTTGAGCACGTTAATATAATTATATCTGTTTGTTTGCGAGGGGCATTTACCGTTGCGTCACGATCGTTTCAAAATAAATTTCGTTGGACATTTTACGAATATCTCGCATTATTGCAAAATATCGATATCTGATCTACTGATTATCGCTATAGTTCTCAAAAATAATAATAAAAGCCAAAACCGTAATATTTGAAATCATTGAAAGTACGCGAAAGAACGGCATTCTTTTCAAGTGGATTCTTCGTAAGATTTCATAGTCGAATAATTACACCTTCTGCTTTCTAATTACGCTCCACTTTTTTTCTCTCTCCCTTGTAAATTCGCAAACGAGCAGCAGCAGCAGCAGCAGTACAGTTGAAAATGGCCAGTGAAAAAGGCGAAAATTATACTAAGACTGCCGGGGAAGTCTTACAAAGTGTCTGGTATCAATCTCACCCATCTCAACCTAGCCTCTGAGTAGAGTACATATATATTCTCTCCCTCTTGCTCGCTCGCGAAGATCAAACGAATCATTTTCGCGCGAGAAAAAAAATTATTATCTGCGTACACGTAGTCTCTCGCGTAGAAGAGAGTAGAAGGGAGCATTGCAGTGAATTGGGCCTCTGGTTCTCTTCACAATTGGTTTATTTGCGGGAGAGACTCCGATGCTGCTGCTGCACACGGCAATATGTATTTTCGAGGAACGACAATGTATTTACACTCGGTGCGCGTACACACACGGACGCTCAAGCGTGTATAGCTGCCAATGGAAAAAGAACTGTTACAAAAGGACCGGGAGTTGTATATGGGATGTGTCGTGCACTGCTGCACTTATCTGTCTGTGTACGTACATGTGCACCTATATATATAAATATATATATATGTACGCTTGGAGCGAAATGCGAATTCCCTCTCCGCAGTTTTCCTGTCTTTCAGTCTCTCACTCTCTTGAGATTTTCGCCCGTGTATGCACGCCCGATCTATCGATTTCTCGTTACGTATACACACGCGCGGATATAGACGAAATTTTCTTTTTCTCGCGAGCTCCTTCATCCAGCTCTTTTCTCTCTTGCGGCGCGCGCTCGGAGGAGATTTATTGTGACGCGTTGCGGACTCGGGGACGTGACGAGAGACGCGGGATCCGATGGAAACTGAAATATGAGGGGGCTTTGATTTTTCACCGACACATATACGCGCAACCTGCACTGTTGTGCCTGTCGAATAGTTCGTTTCTTTGAGACTTTTATACACAATCCGGTTTTTTTTTCGGTGCGCGAATGTTTTGGGCTAAACTGCGTTGCTGTGAGCTTTTGTCGTGTCGATTGTCAGTCCCTTTTGTGTGAAGAGATAGGGATAAATTCTGTCGAACAAGTGCATCAAACTGGAAATATATATGTACATACATTATGTAGCTCTGCGAGCTTTTCATTTTTAATATAACGATTTAGTGAGCGTGAGAGTATTGGAAAAGGTTAAAGTGACGGATAAAAATTTCTGGAGTTGGATGGAAATAGAGTAAGGGTTAAGTTTCTAACTGGAAAAGATCATGTACGAGGGGAACTATATTTTAACTCCTTGTGATCGAGTGGCAATCCTCTCTAATCGACTGATATTTTCTCGCCGCGCGCCGCTCGAAGGAGAGCCGACCGCGAGCCGAGCAGCTGTTTACCTTTTCATAATGTCTTCTATATTCAAAGATTTACGCTCTCGGCAGCGGAGCTGACAAATTTTTCATTTTGTATGAGAAAGCTGCGACGCCGGTGGATGGAGATTCTGTTGGGTCTCGATTTTTCTAAAGTAGCTGAATCAGCGCTCGGTTGTATGTACGTGTGTATGCTGCTGCTATGCGTCGGTGTCTCTGACGCAATCTGTGGACTACAGTTTTCACCGAATGGCTTTAAATATTTTAACAAAACTTTGTATCTCGGATATATCGATCGAGAATAATTTAGAGATCCTTATTAGATGTTTTAATTTGATTGGAAAACGTTGAATATTTATCGAGATAGAATAAGTTATTGGAATGTATAAAAAAGGAAGCTGACTGCAGGTGATTAAAGTGATTGATTTATGAATAAAATATATTATACAATTACCAAGAGATTAAGTAAAATAACATATATTGTTTTTACATTCTTGTTTATTTTTCATATGTAATTAAACGCTAATGGTGCGAAATGAATTACATTTTGTGGATTATTAAATTAAAGTTAATCCTTAATGAAAAATTTTCATATTTTTGCATTTTTTGGTTAAATTTCACATCAGTGGCAGTAATTTCAGGTACAAAAAAATTATTCATTTTCTCTAAGTAGTCAGGTTTCAAATAAAATCAAAAAAAAATCAGAAATATACCATCGAAAATAGGCTTTATCAAACATTTTTGACACGGCAACTCGTGATTTTTCGCTCTAGATAAAAATTAGCATTTAACAAGCAAGACTCTGATAAACAATAAATTCAATTATAAAAAAAAATAGGATCCCATGGCAGTTATAAAATTTTCACTTGTATAAAATTAAAGAAATAAATAAATAAAAAGTATCAGTTTTTCTAGTCGCGGACCAGTGCATATTAAATTCAGCCGGTGCAAGACAATCTACACAGAACAATTTTGAATTTAACCAACTAGACGCATATCTATATGATTCCATCCATAATTACATAATATATTTTTCATTATAAAATCATATTTGGCTTAAGTAGAGTAAAGTACTCTACAAATAGGCGAGAGCATAAGTCACAGCAAAATATTTATTTCTCAGCACTATAGAATAATTAGTCAAAAGAACAATGTGGAACCTATAAATTTAATCCTTTCAGATACTTTGGAGACAATATATAAACATTAGCAGACCACTTGGCGTTTGCAGCTTGCAATTAATAGGCAAAATGTAGCGAAACTGCATCGTAAAAGATATATATATATATATATATATACGCGGAGCGAGACCCTGAAAGCAAAATAAACGAATTGCGGAAAAAATCCAGTTGGAAAATAAAGGAAAAAGATTTAGAGGGATCCAAGAGAGTTCGTATACGTGGCGCCAAGTCAGCTGTGCGAAATACGAGCGATTCCACTTGTATACGAGTACCGCCAGCTCTTCTCTTACATTCTTTTCCCTTATATATATATATATATATATATACGTAGACCAGAGAAGACACAAGCGCTCTGTACCTCTACACGAACGGAAAAACGTCCCTTCACTACCTAACATTCCCACTGTGCTGCAGCGGTAGGTGCACTTTTCCATCCTCTTCTTTCTTTTTTCTTGATTTTTCCATCCTACCTTTATTTCACTCTAGTTGCACTATATACTTTAAGCTATATATACATGAAGACGGTTATGTGAATCCCATAAAATCTGGAAAATCGAATCCCTTAAGGCT
This sequence comes from Megastigmus dorsalis, assembly GCA_900490025.1. Taxonomy (NCBI): domain Eukaryota; kingdom Metazoa; phylum Arthropoda; class Insecta; order Hymenoptera; family Megastigmidae; genus Megastigmus; species Megastigmus dorsalis. The sequence continues at coordinate 49,989 of UELU01137214.1, forward strand.
GTAAGTAAAGTATCACGGCAAGAGTAAATTCTATTTGGATAGCTATCAGGACGATTCGATAAATTAATATTTATCGAAAATGGAAAATGAATATTTATTTATTTATTGATTTAATCAATTCAATGGGAGTGCCTCTTTATAATACAAAAATAAAATCTTAAAACTAATAAAAACAATACTTTTACTTGTTAAGTTGAAAGTAGCATTAACATTATTTCTTGTACTAATTATCTTAAGAGTTTTTTTATACCTTAATAATGTTCTAACAGTTCAGCAATCATCACAGTTTTAAATGAAATTAAATGAGATTAATAAATCTGGTAAAAGTACCATAACCAATACGCAACCTGAACGCAGGAGAATTAAAAGTTGATACTGCTTTGCAGCCAATTTCCTTAAGTTGCCTAATAAGCTTAACGATCTAGCAGAAGAGTTAAGTATAAACACTGTTGCTAAGGAAGGATGTTTGTTACATGAAATAAAAAATTTGTACATAAAAGTGATAGTTTGCTTATATCACACTACGTTTACATACGTTCAAACAATAAACAAACACATGGAGCAATATACATATAAGCGCGACTGATAAACGCGCCATCTATCGGCCGAATATTTGCTTCAATCTTCTTTCAAAATGGAAATTCCAAATGTTGCACTTTGTTTTCATTGTTTTGCGATATAAAGATTTTTCCTTCATACAAATCTGAGCACAAGTATACGTATATGTGAGTAAACATGAAAGCAGAGCCACTTCGCCATTTCCCATTTTACGATTTCGATTTCTGAGCGACGGGTAACCCAAGCGACAAGACGCGTAGGCAAAAGCGTTTTAGGTCGCAAGGCGAATTGCGATGATGATTTAGTTAGGAGACTAATCTTCTAGGTTGATGGACCTCTGGCAAGGTTGGAAGTGCTGCCGCGCTGAAAGTGGTTTTGCCCGCGGGGAGATCGCGGATAATCATTTCCACGGGCTAAATACGACATCCTGAGGCTTCTATTTCGCTTACTCTCTCTCTCTCTCTCTCTCTCTCTCTCTCTCTCTCTCTCTATCTCTCTCGTCTCTCCAGCCTATTAGTTAAGCCGTCTGTCCAACGGAAAATCTTTATGAAATCGTTTTGGTGCCTAGCGGCGATGCTATTAATTTTGCCTTTTTTTCGAGTGGTTAATATTATTTGTGCAAAATTATGTCTTGACAATTTATTGGACAGATAATTAGAGCGGTAGAGTCAATTTCTAGCGTTAATTTGAGTAAAATTTTAATCGCTGTTTTAATCATAATCCCATCATGTCAGTGTACGAAGTCTCGACACTACCAATCCTGTTAGTGTACGAAGTGCAACACAATTTCTAGCGAAAATTCATACCCAATGTGCAAACTGTAGCACAACAACTTCAAAACATATAGGTATCGAAATCTCGCATTCAATGATTTTCGCCGCTGTAAAGCTTTCTCTTCGAGCAAGGCAAAAAGCAGCTTTGTTCGTATCTTTCGCATTTTACATTGCAATTAGTGCCAATAGCGGCAACCAATCAGTCGCAGTCACCTTTATCATTTGGGTATACGACATATTGGAGGAGCTGGCAACAGCCGAAGTCTCGTCAAACCCTATATACAGTTCATGCGAAAGACCAAATGCAAGCGCATCGCATTCACCTTCAGAAATCAGTTGAAATCCGATCGAAGTGCGCGCGGCAGCTGTTGCTGCCGGGGAATATTCGTTGCTAATCCAGAGCCGGAGCAGCAGAGGTAACATCGGACGCGATACGCTGGAAGGAAGGAATATCGGCTACCTGAATATTATCTGTCTGGCGTTTTGCTCACAAAGCTAAATGTATATAGACGTAGACTCTGCTGGGTGAACGAATCATCTCGGAATTGTTAATCGAAAATCTTTACAAAGGATATAAGAGCGTGATTTTTGTGCGCAACATATTCTTTTGCGATACAATTTTTTTCTTTACAATCCGCGGTCATGCCTCCATAAAAAATTTGCGACGAGTAACAGAATCGTCAATTAATTGGTGAGATACGTTAAGCTTTCTGATGAAGAACGTTTCATATGCGATGAAACCATTAGAGTCGCGAAACCGCACGATTTCCGAATCACGGAGCAGTCACGTTCAGAATGCCATTCGACTGGACGCGTGAGGCAATCTATAGTACATATATAGGTAGACCAGCTAGGAACAACTGAATGAAGCTGACGAGTGAATGAGCGAGTGGATTGTGTAAGGCTGAATGGACATTTGGCATTGTTTTGCGAGAGAATTTCCCTGTCTGCGCCGAATCCCGAATAGGGTTTTATGCAAATTTTGTTCGCAATGGGACCTTTTGTTAATTGTTGAAGAAATTAAAGGCGCGTGTATAGTATGTGCAGTAGAAGGTTGCGAGATGAACAGTGGCCGGTTGTAGAGCGAGGCGGAATAGTCGGACTACGAGGAGATAGATTGCCAATTGTTGGAAGAGTCGGCCTTTTGAATTGTTCAAAAACTTGACGACAACCATTGTGACTGTGTTGAATGATGTATTGGACGAGCTAAGATATTGTGTTGGGCTGGAAACAAAACTTGTTTTTAAACTCGGCTCTGGGAATTCGTCAGGAGTGCGAGTAAATATTGATGTGCAGCAAAGAGGCTGGGTTGATCGAATGCTATTGACGATCTTCGGTCATGTGAAAAGACTCGGGATATTTTATTGCTTTGTTAAATTCTGCAAATAAACTTTATCAATTTGGAATTAAAAAGTCGGTCATATTCTTATTATTACTGTATATTTAATAAGTGTTATTACTTCCTACGTTTACTTCAACTGTAATCCTTCAGCGAGTTTCAATATTCATGACAATTACGTAAAACCGATAAAATTAAGTTTGTCAGTGATACTTGCGCCTCGCTGTTTGTGCAAACTGAAAATTTGCATAATCCCGAATCGATCTCTCTGCCTCTCAACTCATACAATCGGATTATTCTTAATTCGTCGCAACAAAGTGCACTGTTATGTTTGATTATCTATTAAAGCAAAGCAAAGCCCTTCGAACGAATATTTTCCAGGATCGGTAATCGGTAGCAGGCGTAAAACCTTCGACAAATGAATATTTAAACTCCCGGATTACTATATCCGCTATACGTAAAAACAAGCTGGAGCTCCGACGCAAGCTCGACTTCCATATATATGCAGCTTTAGTGCGCGAAACTCATTTAAAGTAAAAAAAGAAGAGAGAGAGAGAGAGAGGAAGAAGAGGTGGGTGAAAAAAAAATCGGAGATTACACGGACAGTTTTCGCTCGAGGTACAAGAGTAATGAGGAAAAAGAACGAGTGACTTTCATTGTGTATATACTGCATACACGATCGATTTTCAAATAGCCCGCGTGCTTCTGTATTATACCGTTTTCGTGATGGTGTGTATGTGTATGCGGGTTATGCAAATACAGGATGTGCGGTTAGGTACAAACCTTTCGATGAGCTATTATAGAGAAAAAGACGATGATCCGTAAAAGAGCACTGATTGTATTGACGTAGTTTTTGTGTTTTCGTAAGAGCGCAATTTTGAAACGCGTTTTGCGTAAATTAACTGGATTGTGGCATAAAACTTTTATAGGAGTTTCGTGGTTTTCTGGTTTGGCTGCAAATAATGGACGAAATAATTATAAAAAATTGGGTTAAACTTGTCATACATTATCATACGGTAGAAAAATTAACAGAATTGTTCACTTTTGTTCGAACAAGACTGTATGTCAGGTAATCAATAATTGATTTTCAAAAATCAATCGCTCAGGAAATGTCAAGGATGAGACAGTTTTCAGTCGAATTTTGCTTATCATAGTATTATATTTTATATTATATTAATGGCACTTTGAAAATCGATTCTCAAGAAATGGGATTTCGAGTACATAATATTACAAAAAACTTAATTTAGATAAATAAACTTTTGCCTTATTTTATAGACTTTTCATAAACCATCACCAGAGCCCATTTTTTCCGAGAATAAGCTGTTTATAGGATATATCTTCTGGGAATATATATTTAAGTTCAGAACTTTTTTAATTAACGGTTGGTGCACTAATTCATAAAAGCTGCGTTAAAAGATTTAAAAAACCTTCGTAAACATAATTTATTTATGAAAAATTAAGGTCTACCTAATGAAAATCGGTCAAGTTCTCAAGTGCACATAATGAAAGAAAGTTCTTTATTTATATACATAGTATGATAATAAATAACCGAATCAATGTACTTGTATAGTAAACCATCTTCTTTCGAATCACCCCAATAGTCATATTTTATTTTATTAAATTATTTTACAAGAGCATATGTAAAATTATACTGGAATCTCCATAAATTCTGTTTATATATATAAATTGCATAAATTGCTGAAATTGAATTATTAAAGAAACGAATTATCTGTTGTTAGAATTAATAATTTGACGAATCACCGCTTTTGTTTTACGTTAAATATTATCGATCATATAATCGCGTGTGCTACATAATATATCACTGTTTGTTGAGCAGACTTCAAAATCAATTAATAACGAGTGTAATAAACAATCGAATTACTCATTTATAAATAAACGTTATTGCTCGTTCCGTGTTTGAAAAGTAAACTGAAGAACGATTAAAATTAATAAACGAAACTTCTGCTTCCAACCTTTCAACTTTAAATATTATAAACCACCGTATCGAAAGACAGTAAATATTTCAAGCAAAATCTTAATCTAATACGAGACGTATGTTTAAAATTGGAGGGATTTGCAACTGTGCACACGCGAAAAATCGGGATAGAATCCTCTTATCAAACTTATCCTCTATCTCGTGCCTTTCGTAGAACCAATGAAGCGAATCGAGGATAGATGCACTTGCCCATTTTTCTCTCTTCGTAACGGAAATTTGCCTTCGCATTCACACGTGATAAAAAATCTTTATAAAAAACGCATTGATATTCAAGCCGACGCCACGTACACTCAACCTACAAAAATCACCAGGAGCAGCTTGGAATTTTGGTCATGCACACATATACACATAACACGAATAAAAAATAGTAAATAAAAAAAGAAGTAAGCCAAGAAGTTTTTCTTGTAAAAAGAGGTACGGTGGCTCTTGTTTTTTTCCTTCCATCAATGCCACGACAGAAAAACGTAAGCCCACGTCTTCCTTCCTCTTCGACGTACTCATACGCAGCGGAAAATTTTTCGCTTGGAACTGATCGAATACTGCAAAAAAGTACACACACATATATACAAAGATTTGCGTGAGTTAGTGGGTTGGGAAAAGCTGTCGAAGTCCTTTGCATCACTTCCTCTTCTCCTCCCACTACTCTTTTGACTTTCTTGGGCTCCCTTTCTTCTCGCGTATATCTAGAGCGGAAACTTTTCTTAGCGTCTGTTTAATATATATATATATAAACGTATATGATGTATCGGTGTCTTTTACTGTGTGGACCGAGATCTTTATGAAACGAGGGAAAAAATACATGGGATAAAAGGAAGAAAAAACAGTTTAATTGATTCCTGCTGTTAATTAAAAAGTCTAAAGTTGTTGTCGAGACGGGGAAGGGACTGGAAGAAGGGAGGAGATCCACGACCCTTCGGCTTTTGCTCTTTAAGAAGAGATTTCCTCATTCTACGCCGCTCGAAAGAGGGGAAGAGCTTTAAGTGCTACTTTACGCTTGACGTGGATAATTGTTATCATCCTCGGCTATAAGATAAATTTATTTCGGAGGGGTTACTGGGGAAACTTCGAGCTACCGAAAGATTTTGGTTCTAATTTTGATTCAATTTGTTCGGATGAGAGTGCGATTTAAATTTAAATGGTTCACCGCTGAGGCTTTAGTTTTTAATTAATATTCACTGTCTTTAAAGTTAGACTCGCCGAGATGTGAAATGTTTGAGATTTGATCTAAAACTTTGAACTTGCACTTTTGATTCCTTTAGGATTGAAACGATCCGACATTGTCATCTAATTAATCTACTAGAGAAAAAAGGCAATCAACAATGATTCTTGGTCTAAGTGTACTTCAATTGGAAAATACTCGTGTTTAGGAAAAAGTAATTCGCTTCTTTTTTTCAAACATAATTTTTGCTTACTATTAAGGACTTATTGCAATAAGAAGTATAATATTGAAAACCTTATATTCATTATTGATTTGTTTAAATAAATAACTATGTTTAATGCCTACTTATATATAGTGTTTCAATTGATTACATTCAACAATAGAATGTATACTAATTATTCAAAGTGCTCATGACGTAAATTATTGTTATATTTAAATTTCAAGGATAATTTTACATTTAATTGAACGTCATATAGAAATAGATAATTTTTTATTTATGTCCTTGGAATCCATTGTCACAACTCCACTTAATTTGTCAACTCGATTCAACTATAAAATATCCCAATGTTAAGAGATTACATTAAACAGCTAGAAAATAAATTAGGTATTTCTGAACCACGCAGTTCGATTACTTCCTTTTGTTTTGGTAAATTATGCTGACCTTGACTTAGCCAGAGAACAAGTCAGTAAATAAAGTTGTCAATCTCCTTTGAAATCGTGGTGTTTATCATTGCCACGGAGTCTTTTATGTATCTGACACTGTCCGATTTCTTTCGTCGTTTCCTGTCCTTGAATCTGACTCTTCTTCTTCGACTTTCAGCTGATGTACTAATAATCGTTTGGAACGATGTGGACATCGTTCTATACAAAGGAAACTGCGGGCTATAAAAAGAGTTCCAAAAACTTTAGTTTATAAATAGAAATGTACTTATTCTTACTTATCACTTTCAAAAAATTCATCGTGGGTTCAAGCAGTTTTTATTTATTTACAGATATCAAGTATATTAAGTTATCTAAATTTGTATTATTGATTTTTTGTCCATTTCTGGTTTTCATCCTGACACAAGAAAAACAGAGTTGCAGTCGTTCTTTCAGTAAGAATAATTCATTTATTTTGTCTATTATATACCCTTGTGACATACAAAACATCAAATTAACGTAATTATAAGTTCGGATTCTGCTAACAAGATAAGTAAATAGCCAAGTTCGCATAAACACCTAAATGATTAGTGCATATTTGGACAAATACAAAGTGAGTCTGCATTCATCATTGGACCACTTTCAATTTCACGACTATGCAAGATCAACACTCGGCCATAATGTAGATAGCTATTTAATGGTCGGTTAAGGGGCTAAAGAAAAACGGAAGTCCTGAGGAAATGTAGCCACGTGAAAGAAAAGGAAAAAGAGTAATCCCTCGGCTACTGCCCGAGTGTACGAACACTGTAAACAAGTGTAAGTATAAGGCCGCGAAGGCAACTTTTATCCAAGATTTCGCGGTAAACTTGCTCTTCTTCCAACTTTTCCTTCGTCGCTTCTCTCTTTTTTTCCCCTCTTTCTTCTTTACTTTTGCAACAATATGTATATACGAACGGGTCTTGTGCTCCTGCGCGCTCTTGAAAATTCGTAGCTCAAGTTTTGCCCGTGCCCCTTAGCTAAATAATTTTACACCCGCCACTTGGTTTTTTTTCTCTGTGTCGTCAAAGTTATGCTATTTAATTCGACCGTTTTGTTGATTATTTAAGCGACAGAGAAAATGTTTGATTCGGCAGGGATTTGTGATTTTTTTTCTTCTTTTTCAGTATATAAAATGCACTATTACTGGACTAAAAAATATTTTAGTTACGATCAATTGTTTCATATTTTTGGAAAAAATGTAAAATCAAAGTCAGCAATTTTATCGGCGCCGAGAAAAAACATTCCAAGTGTACTTTTATATCGTATACGCTCAGAGCAATACTGTAACTATTCAAAAGACAATACTCACAGAAATAGATATTACTTTCTTTGAGGGTTGAACTTTTATAACTCAGATATTCGTATGAATATCGTAAAAAGATATGAATTTAAAATGGATTTGATCTCCTTAACTGTATAGCGGTGATAAAAGCAACCACCAAAATTTTTAAAAAAGTTTTCTCTTCTATGGGAGAATGTATATTTTGGTTTCGCAGTTTGTTCAGTTACGAATTCGTATTAGAACTTATAACAGTTTTTATTAAAGTGTTAATTTGAGTATTTGGTGGTTTTAAAAATTTTTGAAAGAAACTACATATCGTATTTTTTAAAATTTTTTTAACTAAACTATGAAGGATTAAGCAGATTATCTTCCAAATATTATCTATTTCTTGAATACGTTATAAGGCTGATCTTCTTATAGCAAATGGAAGTACCCTAAGAAAAAGTTTATTTTCTATATAAGTAACGTAATTTTTAAAGTAATCTTTTTCCATCGGAATAGCATTTTGCGCACATAACTATTTTCTAGATTAGTAATTCCTTTATAAAAGTTAACTATATCATATTTTCATCATAAGGTATATTATATATTATATATTGGTATATTATATATTGGTTATCCTTCATTCAATCGCTCACCGTTTCCTCAATTCGTCATTCTCAATCAATTCTCCAATCTCATAAAATACGAAAAAATCCTTGTAAAAATTTTCCACAATGGAAAAATAAAATCTGAAACATATATATATTCTATATCATTCGGAGCGCAATGCAGCAAGAGCGAACTAACCAATAACAGTTGTCGTGGGGAATGTAGCCTTGAAGAATTCGTTCATCCTCTCTCGCGAGTGAAATATCAAAAATTTTCTATTTCGAGATTCCCTTCTCTGCGAAAATCTCTCAGACTCGGTTTTCGTCAGTAGCGCCGGAGCTTTCCACACATATTACGTATATATATATATATATATACGTGCCTAAGAGAAGAGCAGCTTTTCGTGCAATCCACCCATGTGTGTGTACATATATCGTAGGCATGAGCCGCGCCAGCTAAAAAACGACGAGGAAAGTCGAAGTAGACGAAAAGCTCGCGAAGAAAGAAAGCCTGGAAAGAAAGAGAGAGAGAGAGAGAGAGAGAGAGAGAGAGAGAGAGAGAGAGAGGGGTTCGAAAAGCTTCGGGTGCTGCTGTGACTAAAGTCTCTCCTACGATTTGACACTGATGCAGGAGAGACGGATTTTCTTCTCCCGGTTCACCGGAGATTCTCCATACGGATAAAAATGGGACCACTTTGTCACAAGGTGGAGTAAGACGCTCGCGGATTATCTCGAGGTGTCCGTTTGCTTTTTGTGTAGTCTGCGAAACTCGATGTAACGATTGTCGGGATTTGAGTGTATGTAAGATTTGCTCCCACGGCAGACAGACAGCCACGGGACTACCGCAGGTTTTGCACGCTCTCAAGTCTCACGAATCGTTTTACATCTGCACAAGGAAGAGTGTCTCTGCTTTTTGCATATGGCATATAAACCGAGTACAATATAGAAAGAGCTAAGTGGGAAATCTTAAAATCATAAAACTTGAATACGAAAGTTATGTGGATATCTATAGGAAAACGTGGAACATCAAGTTTTCACACTTAAAAACTCGCATGATTGTGTGAGTATAACAAAAGTTTCAGTCTCAAACGAGGGCGCAGTAAAAGTCACATACGTGGTAATGAAAAAGGATATAATACATTCAATTTGTCCTTCGATTTCGCCGCACGGAGCGCGACCGATAAATCCTCGCGTGTATACCCGCGTATCCTTGCGCGCAAATTCTCTCGTCGAAACAAAAATTCTCGACTAACCATCCGGGAGGCACGCCTCGGCAAGTGCAGCGTGTCCATTAGTCAGCCATTAGCGCATCCTCGAAAAAGAGAGAGAGAGAGAGAAAGAGAAAGAAAAGCGCATACGCAAAGAGAACATTTATATCCTGGTGGCGGGGCTAACTGTTTACGACCTGACCAGCGTTAGATATGTATAGCGCTCCCTCGAGTGCACTTGTTGAGGCTGTTGCTGCCGGCACGCGCTTTAATAAATTCCTGTTTACTCTTGCGCCGCACTAATTTCGAGCGCTGCGGCATTGAGAATAAATAAATGCACAACCGAGCTATCTGCTAGTGTCTCGGTAGTTTTATCGGCTTGTTTTTCCATCGGATTAAATGAACGATATTTTTCCCCCGCGTAAGGGAATTCGTATATATGATAGTTCGAGCATATACACACTTCGTATGGGCTTTTACTACGGGCTTTATATAGGTGAGCGGCTGCTTCGGCAAATGTTTAAGCTGTGGATTTGGGAGTTGGCGCGTAAGGGGTTAATAATGCATAGTTGAATCGAAACTACCGTTAATCGCCTGGGTTTTAGACGCTTCGTTGCGGTTTTTTTTTTTTTTTTTTTCATCTCTCGCTTGTGGCTTGGGAAACTTGGGATTGCTGAATCGACGAACGGTTGTTTAATGCGCGCTGCTTCGTTAATTATAGGATGGATTTTGTTGAATCGTGTCCTTGTGAGATCAGCATAAAAATGATAAATATAGCTGAGCTTAATTTACTTAACTGATGTTGTATAGAACAAAATAGATTCTCGCTTTGTTTTGCATATGTGTGAGCAAAATCAACGAAACGGCTTTGAAAAACGACAAGGTCGCGTTCAAATAATACAAAATAGAGTAGAAGAACGAAAATCGTGACTCGGACACATATAAGTGTTACGTCAATCAAACTTTGCCTGCACTTCGTTGGCCTCGTATACTTGTTTTTGAGACACGAACGTGTATCCCTCGATGATTTGCAATTGAAATCCCGTTTATTGACTGTGTTTGAAGTTCTTGCATTCTACTGTGCGGTTAGCGCATGAATCAAGATGCGGATTTATTAACAACTCTATCTATGCTGTGCTGTCGGGTTCGAATTCACAGGTGGTTAAAAGTGGAGAAAGTAGATGGGCTGATAAAAAGTATAATTTTACTTTCAACTTCGGAGAAATGTTTTCTCTTTTATTTTTTCGAAAAAAAGGAGCGATAAAACCACATTGACCCGTTTTGGCGAAACTTCAAATCGATAACAGGGTCAGAACGAGTTATTTGTATGTGTTGGGCGCAAAATACGGACGCATACATGCATACGAATATGCTCTAAAAATTATACATTTGCGATTCTACGCAGTGGGTCTTAAATCATAGCTGTACTTGGGATATGGTTATATTTTGCCGTAAATAAAAATAGGGTTGGCGCTAGGGGAGAATTTTCTTAAAGCAACTGTAAAAGTTTTCGGGTGTTACAACAACGTGGAGTAGCTCTTGACAGGAACAAATAATAATCTTTGACGTCGTGCGATACGTTTGATACTTTATGGGAAAAGTTTTTCTCATCCTGTTTATCGCTGTAGTTTAAGAAACAATAAACATAATTTAAAATGTGAATTGAAAATGTAGTCTGGCAAAGTTGTTTGTGGTCATATTCCATCGTAACATACACTTGTCACTTTTTTTATATTTTTTGTATAAGTTATTTCAAGTATAAAACTGAATTTTTTTTATTTCAAAGTTGAGTCTTTCATGAGATGACAAATTCTAAATTCGACAAAATTAGTGGATCATTAAATTAATGAGCAGCAATTAACCTATTAAAATTCGTTTATTAATTTAGTTTTAATTATAAATTATCACTAAAAACCGTCGCTGTACAAGACTCGCAAGCTCCAGCTTCTCCGAAAGTAGGTGAAAATGCAATGAAGTTAAATAGAAGCGTTTAAAAATGGGATTATAATTAAAGTCGTAACAAGCAGATGACACACTTTTCAAATTAAATTAAATGCTAATGCAAAATGTTTATCGCAACTTTCTAATAATTTCTTCTTTTTAAATAATTTTCTGCATTTTTAAAAGGATGAAGCGCTTGTTTTCATGTTAGTCAGTTTAGGTGGGACGAGTCAAATCAAATTAGAATTCATGCTCACCTAAAACGGGAAATTCGACAGTCGCAATCCGACAAAATTTCATTTAACTTGCACTTTTCTAATTTAGCATTCACGAAAGCGAGTAATAAAAGGCAACTTAACGAGGTCAAATAAAAGAGTCGTTCATTATAACAGCCTTTCCTAAACGATACGACCTCAGCTCTCCCTGAGGTCTATGCTCATAAAGTCCTTTATAGGCGGCATTCGAAAAATGATCGACGAAGCATCCTGGAGATTTGACGTGTCGCTACGCAGGTCGGAAGTGAAGGGCTTTTAATTATCAAATTCCTGAAAACGCCTACTCTGAAACTGCTCAACTATCCTTAACCCAAGAAGCCCAACAACTTTCTCCCCCCACCAGTGGCACCAGCGACACCAGCTCGACTAACAGTCATAAAGCAAAGTTAATAAAGCAGCTGTCGACAAAAGACACAATGCGAGCGCAGGGCGAGCTAAGGGCTCACACGGTTTGTTTAGAAAGTGAATTTGTGTACTCGTAAATCTGGCAAAATGATCATCGGGTCCGAGAACTTCTCTCTCTCTCTCTCTCTCTCTCTCTCTGGCTCTTCCTCTCACTCTCTCTGTCTATTTTGCCTATACCACTCAAGGGCTATAAAGAAGTTGAACGCCAACGACTTCAGAGCTTCGCTAAACGCGCGGATCGGCTAAGCTGGAAACTTGTCCCTAAGGCGCGACCTTAGCCTCTCTCTCTCTCTCTCTCTCTCTCTCTCTCACGGCGCACTCCCATCTAATTCAGAGCGATTTTCAGGCGTCTTGCATCTTCTCTGCCCAAGTTTTCTAGTTAAACTTGCGCGCGCGCCGGAGGAAAACGGGAGGATGCACACACATACACACGCACGCATACACACACGCGTATAAACACACGTGTGCGCGTCTCCTCATTGAATTGTATAATTCGAGAAGTGCCGCATGGATCTTTCGTCTGTGAGTGTGCAGCAGTGCGCGCAAGAACGAGGATGAAAGTTGTGTTTGTATGGCGTTATATTGTTTCTGCGAATTCGTGCTTTTCGATTCTCGCCGCTATCGTAGAGTTTCCAGAATGGGGTTTGAGCATACGAGCTGTGTATGGGTGTACGTGTGCGTGTATGTGCGTATGTGTGTATGTGTCTCGGGACGAGTAGGAAAGTTTTCGTTTGTTGAATTGATGGGATAAGTTGCGGTAAAACGATGTTTTGGACGATTTTAATTAGCGACGGCCGCAATAGCTGAGAGCGATTTCGAGTGTGTGAATGGATCAGCATATTAAATTTAGCACGTGCTGTGGATCAAATATAGAACAATTACCTGAGTTAAAATAAAATGATATTTTTATTGAAATCTGATTAAAAATTGTAGGAACTAATAAATACAAAGATTAATTAAAAGAAAATGGAATCCAGACGCAATTGGTTAATCTAGAAAAATAGCTTGCCTCAGGAGGAAGCGATAAGTAGAGGTCAACTTTTTTCCCCTCGAACTCTAAATACCCTAAGCACTTTCGATATAATTTCTCTCTCCATTGCGTCGAAAGTGTATTAAAAATTGCAGACCTTGTTTTATCGGAAAACCCTCATATCTCACTCGAACCCTTTGTCGATAAAATTTTCGTATAACCCGATGAAACGAGAACCAGAATAGAAAGAAGAATTTCCTCGCAAGTAAAGTACAAAGTCGATAGTCGGTAATAGACGCCCAGGCAAAAGGGAGAGGAAAAATAATACGCCGCGAAGCCGAAATCCCCTTTCGAAGAATTTTCATTTCCGCGTCGACGGCGTGTACAAAAGCACACACGTTGCACATATATATATACATGTATCGTCACGAGCTACTGTAAAGCACTTTGAGGCGCGTCAGAAAAATCTCATCGTCAAGTTTAACGGGTATAGTTGCGCCCGATCGAATGGCCGTAAGCAAGAAAAGTTGTCGGCTCCAGTGAAAGAAAGCTTTCGTCGCTGCTGGTTTACCTCTGTAATCTCTGACGTTTGATATTTTTTTTTTCGTGTTTTTATGCATCGCGACAGCGCAAAGGGTGAAAAAAAATAAAGTGCCAATATCATAAAGTGACATGTGAAAAGTACGTCAATTTTTTTCTTTTTTTATTTCCTTTCGCCTTTGTTTCATTGTTTTTTCATTTATTTGTGTTCGTTTTGACTGCTTTGCGTACAGTTTATATTTATACAGATTTTTTTTATTTATTTAACAACAATATGAGGTGTTATGCTATACAGTATATGTTAATTTTTTTACTTTTACGTGCAATACTTCGAAAAATAATATTTTTCGTTGAAGTAATCTGATAAAAATGTGGATTTCTTTCAAATGAAATGAAATACTAAAAAAAATCAATAGCAAATATTTTAATTTACTCCACAAAAGTATATTATATAGCATATATGTTTGTCCGGAATCGATCTTTTTTGGTTTCGATTGATTTTCCGACAAAATGTTTTGAACAACCGATACTTATAAGTAGTAAAGTTCCGAGTTTGGTTAGACAGCACAATTGAAAGTTTTCCTTTTCATCTCTGACTTTATATACTTATTAATTTAACCAAAAAATTTTATGTTACAGGTGAGCCACAGAATAAATTATACTACTGAATCTTCTTTATCACGTAAGTTTAAGTTTAATATTTGATATTCGAATGATGTTTGCAAACATTTCGAATAAGAACTCGGGATAAGAAAGGTGCATCTCTCTACATTTTTATTCTTTATAGGCTAAAATACATAAAAAGCTTTTAGTGTGCTATCCGTGCAGGTACGCAATGGATCACTTTATCAAAGAACTATTTGAGAGAAGAAAATATCGACATTGCGAATCCTGCAAAGTAAAAAGAAAAAGATATTAATTTTCCTTTGGCAAATAAAATCGGCAGCATATTATATTTTCAAGAAAAATTACAATAGATTATCAACGGATATCCATAAACATTTTAATATTCTCTTTTGCACTTTAATACTATAAGCACGTTCTGAAAGATTTTAGAAACTTAGTTGTTTGAACATCTAATAACGAGATTAAACCTTTTCGTAGTAGCAGCTACCAATTAAATTAGCCAATATACTTGAAAAAATGTCAATAAACGCTTCCTGAACATCTTCGGCATGGCAAGCATTCACATATTATAATTATCTAGATGCAGCCCCACATAAAGCATGTCATATACTCCAGGTATAGACTAAACTCCAACGTAATCCCTTCCCATCCTAATGCATATATATGCAAGCGTGTACGAGCTCGCGCTAGAAATACCATATATATGCATATACAAGTGTGTGACTACGTGAAACAAGGTGATAAGGATCGCGGTATAGAATAGCGTAAGCCAAATGGTATACATGGATATTATTCGCCCAGGTGACGAGGCTGCACACATTCAATTGGGACTTTGCTTTTGTGGTACCTACACGTGTGTGTTATACGAATGTGGCGAATTGAGAACGAGCTCTTTCGGCTTACGTCCTTGCGCGTTTCGGCCACGCGAGTTCAGGGACTGACTGGCTGGCAATGTGTTTGAGACATTAATCTTTGGATGCTTCGGCTGCACGCAGGTGGTTTTCCGGATGTGTATACGGTTTTTAGGTCCATGCGCAGGTGGCGAGGGATTTTAGCTTTTTCTTTTTGGCTGACAGGAATTTTTGTAATAGGATCGGAGCGAGAGCTTGCGAAAAAGTATAAAATATGATAGAGGTATTTATAACATTTTATTAGAGTAGAAGAAATGCAGGATTTATAAAATATATATCGGTGAGAGATAATCCAATCGGATTGAATTATACGCACCGATAGTCAGACGTAAATTTAAAAATTGTAAAATTGTATGACAGCGTGGATTTATAAATAGCTTGCACTCCGCTCATGTTGCCAAGCTGTTACGTCTCCCAAAAAAAGAAACGACAAGATATTCGCCAGCAATCCAAAGCTGTGTAATGCGTGATCGAGACCTATCGAGCACCATACTCACATTCCCTTGATAAACATCGCAATTAAATATCGGTATATTTCAAACATTCGCAAAGTCCTCAGCTCGCATAGCGCTCAACATCATTTTTCCAATAATAAAAAAGACAAAGAAGAATTGGGTCAAGGAATACTCTGTTTACCGTTTTTTTTTCCAATTACTCCTACATGCGTTACGCTCGCGCGCGCGCGCGCGATGCTCGGTTTAAGCACGAAGAAAATCTATATATCAATGAAAAAAAAAAAAGAAAAAGAAACTGAACAATTTATATAATAGCATTTCGCTGGGAGAGCAGCAGCAGCAGCAACAGCAGCAGTCGGTTTATAGTTCGAGATCCGACGAGACACATAGTGTCGTCGTTTTATCGCAGCGACTATCGTCTACAGCTCTCGCGCGATTTTTATACCCCGTGTCTCCTTCAACCCCCGATTTCCTGTGCCAGTATAACGACGAGAGAGAGGGAGCGCATAAACCTCTTATAAGAAGTAGGAAAGGATGTACGACTCTCTCTTTTTATCTCTATCTCTCTTTTGCTTGATCTTGATTCTTAGCCCCGCCGCGGGCCACACCTGTGATTCGTTGTACGTTTGACTTTAGTGACTTACACTACACACTTGGGTCAGAGGTGTAAATTTTCTGCATGTCAATTTATTATGTTCTGTCCGATATACTTATTTTTTTTTAGAAAGTGTGAGTATATTTATTGGCGTGAGTAAGTGTGTGATAGGATGAGTGTATGTGTGATTGTGTTGTAAAGTTCCTTTTTATACAATAAGACTGATAGATAATGATCTCTCTTTTATATTAAACTTGTTTATTTGTATTTTATTTAAGACGCTCTGTGATATTACTCTTAAGTTGTAACTTCTCGATGACTGAAATAATGCAAGACTGAATAACCTGTGATATCATAGAAAGACTGAAAATGTGACTGCGAAAAACCAAAAAATAACAAAATGTATAATATAAAGAAAAATCAATATTCTATAAACATGTAAATTTTGTAAGCCATTACAAATAAACTTATATCTATCTATCTATCTCTTTCTCTCGACGACGACTGTGATATCGCAAAGCGAGAAAGAATGTATATATATTAAAACTGTGTTAAAAGACTAAAATTTTGTAAAAGGTTACAAATAAACATTATATCTATCTATCTATCTATCTCTCTTGTCAATCCGTTCCCGCGTGTCTTTCGATAGGTGTACGCACGCACAAACACCTATAGACAATATGCGTAATAACAGTCTGTGGGTGTAAAAGCGTGTTGTGGCCTCTTCGCCGAAAGGGTTGCGCGCAGTATATGTGCCGCGAGACTTTATTTTTTTCCGATAAATACCTACGCCTTGCCTCTGGACGACTCTTCGCTGCTTTTCCTTTTTTTTTTATCTCTCTCTCTCTCTCTTTTTGAAGACGTTATATCCTGCAGGTAAAATAGCTTCGGTAATGCGGAAACGAGAGTTCCCTCACCTTTTTTTTTTCTCAATACGTAACCGATATTATGCTGCACCGATGATTTAATATTCTTACAATTTAGGTGGATTCATCGATTTTTAGGCCAGCACATTTGAGCGGTAGAAACGATACGGTGTGAAACACTATTTCGATTTGATATCCCAATGTATTAATTTTGAATTTTCGTAACTACAACGATGCATTCGACTCATCGCTCATAGGGTTATCCGTACTTTAATTCATCTGTCGGTTGAAATTTTCAATTGAATTAACCGCAGAGATCAAATAGATCGATGCCCTTCCGAGTACACCCCGAAAGCTATGTAGGCCGTATCGGGAGTACTCTCTTTTTACAACTTTATACGTAAAATATGATCACACTAAAACCTTCTCGCCGTAATGCCAAGTCATTACCAAACTGCCATTACTTCGCCAGTACCGTTCCAATACCGGGTCATTACAAAACTTTCTCACGGCTGCACCAGCAGCAGCTCCTATACCACTCGATATCAGAAATCTCACGCAGAAGAAGAAGAAGAAGAAGAAGAAGAAGAAGAAGAAGAAGAAGAAGAAGAAGTGGAAGAAGAGAAACGTTATATTGCACCTTAGGAAAAGGAGATAGCTTGTATTCGAAGTTGATCGATGGTCGAAGGAGGCGCGCAGAAACCTTCTTCTTCTGCTTCTGTCTCTTCTTCTTCCGCTGGCGCTTAACTCGTTCTTGAGACGTTATTCAATTCGAGCAGCATATATAGCTCGAGCTCGTTTCCTTCCTCTGTCCTCCTCCATTTTCTGTCTCCTTCTCTTCTTCTTCTCGTTCTTCTTCTTCTCGTTCTTCTTCTACTTCTTCTTCTTCTTCTTCTTGGCTATAACGACGACGGCACTCGACGATCTCTTTCTCTGTCTGTCTGTGCGCGGCGCGCTTGTTATAATACGGACTACTATCGGCACATCTGGAATGTCTCGAACTTTGCTTACCATTCGCCGCCCACACCGCGGTACAGTCGACTCGTTGAGGCTATAGAGGATTATTTGAGGTAATCCGATTGCAGATTGCTTCTTCCTTCTCTTCTTCTCCACTCTCTCTCTCTCTCTATTCCTTATATCTTTGGACGTTCTCTCATTCTCGCTTCCTCCATTCCCGGTATATATCGCTTTCTTGTATCGTTTTTTAGCCTCCTCGATTCAGCTGGCTGGCTTTAATTTTCTGTAGTAGACGTGTAAATTATCCTGTTCCTTGACTTTCCTCCAATCTTACTTCCCTATCGTTGCCCGTTGAATCTGCAACGGCTTATACGACTAATTTGCGTTTACAATTTGTGACATTTGTATTTTTATGTAGAATAAAATTATAATACGTGTAAGAATTTATCGTTCAGTGAGTGTCTTAAACTTGGAGGTCTAGGGCTTTATTGATCGAAGTGCATTCTTAGAAACAATTGCTTCGAAGAATACACTAATTGTAAAATTGTCCCTTGACGATTAACTAAGCTTTACACTTCCAAGTTTAGGCTGAATATTGTCTAGTCGCGTCTGTAAAGTCCTCGACATTAACGGTTAAACGCGCATATTAATAACCTAAAGTAAACCGTAAGAAAACATATGGAAAAGAAAGGAAAGTGTCACAATGTGAAAATAACTTTTTCAGGCTATACGTTATGAATATTGAACGGTGTGCCATTAATAATATTTGACAATTCGATAAACTAAAAATGCTTCATAAAAAAACATTGCGGCTATAAAAACAGATATTAATATAGAAATTAACGTTTATTTTTAAATTGATATTTTATCACTGCTCGTGTAAAAATTTGTCAATGAAACTCTACCCCATCGCACTGCACGTGTTCGTATATAAAAATCCCCTTAGCGAGTAAAACCGAAT